>JXCR01130690.1:0-25998 GCA_002079205.1 Phalaenopsis hybrid cultivar
TATATATATATATAAGTTCTTCATGGTGGAGGCTGCTTCTCTAGCTTTGCTAGGGTTTCTGTTTCAATGGTGACTTCTTGCCTCTTCCTATTTTATTTGACTGTGTGTTTGGCTTTTCCCACCTTTTGTTTGCTTCTCTTTGGTGTCGCATTAGTTTGGAGGAGGTTTGTTTGCTGCATTCCATTTCTTGAACCACTGAGTTACTGTTCTATTACTGGAAGCTTTTCACTGTTGTTTCTCTGTGTGAGCTTTTTCTGATATCAATGGCTTCCCCTATCCCCATTAACTTAGAAACAAACATCCAATGGTCCAAAGCCACCTTTGCTAATGAGGTGGGGAAGGGTTTTGAAACTTTGCAAAATGTTGAGCACATTCTGTTTCCTCAAGCTTATCATGATGCTTTTTTTTTGAAAAGGGGATTGTCCCTTTGTGAAATATTTATGTAGAAAAGGAGGCAAGGTGGTTGTTATTTTCTCTGATAATGAAATCTGCTCTTTGGCTGAGGCTTGAAAATTTACCCTGGTGGGAAAATTTCAATTCAGCCACCCAAAAATGGATAAAATTAGAAAATATTTTGATGAAATGAAACTGGTTGGTGCTTGGAAGGTTGGGTTGATGGATGGAAGACATATTATGATTCAATTAGCTAAAGAAGAGGTTTATGTAAGGCTCTTTTCAAAACAAGTTCTATTTTTGGATGGTATCTCTATGAAATTGTTAAAATGGACTATTGATTTTGATCCCTCAAAGGAACCTCCAATAGTTCCCATTTGGTTCAAACTTCCTGGTCTGAAGCTACATTTCTTCAATCACCAAGTACTGTTTACTATTGGCACTGCCCTTGGAAGACCAGTGAAGCTTGATGCTCCAACTTTTAACCTCTCAAGACCTTCTGTAGCTAGAATCCTGGTTGAAAGGGACATCACCCAACCTGAAGTGGATGGAATACGGTTGGGCACTGCTAATAATGGATACTGGCAGAAATTTGTTATGGAGAAAAGGCCTTATTATTGTCATAATTGTAAGATGTTTAAGCATAGTGACAACAAATGTTTCGGACTGCATCCCAACAAAAAGAACTTTCTCTTTGGACACACTCCTACTTTTACACAACAAAATACTTTACTGCATATGGATCCTGCCTCCCCCACAAGGACCTTGGCCCAAAATATTGACAATGATCCCCAACTTCCTTTAAAATCTCCAATCCTTAAAAATGTTGATTGCCCACCCCTAATGGAAGTTCAATCTGAGGCTCCTTTTGAAGGAACCTCTAAGAATTTGCCTTCCTCCCTTGTCCCTCCCCAGTTTATGGCTTTAAATCCTCAAGCTGATCCCAACTTCTTACCTCTTAATCCAAAAATTGTTGAAGCTTCTATTTTAACTCCTTTGTAAGGTACATCTGAAACTTTCACTAACCTGATCCCTTTGACCCCCCCCCTTCCCCCATTGATGTTCCCACATCTCTTTCTGTAGCACTTGTAGGAATGGTTTCTAAAGTGGGATCAGCTGATATGTCTAATGTTTTAAAATTAACTTCTTCTAACAAGGGCCACATTGATCTTCATGTACTGTAGTTACCTTCTATCAATGTGTTTGAGGATAATGTGGTCCAACAGTTGAACTTAGATTTGGAGGAGGAATGGCAGATCCACCAGTCCAAAAAGAAAAAGAAATAGTTGCAAGAACTAAAGCACAATGCAGCTACCCCTGGGGAACCTATGTCCAAAAGTTTGGAATCTCTTCCTAGGACAAGGAGGAGAGAAAAAGATATCAATTATTAACCTCCTTTGCTAGAATGTTAGGGGATTGGCACATCCTAGGTCCCTTAGCAGATTACTACACTTAAATAGGTTGCACAAACTCTAGTGTATTGCTCTTCTTGAACCCATGGTCTCTAAGCACCAAGATAGAATCATTAAAAAATTTCTTGGCTTTGAATTTTCTCCTAATTGCAATAATAAGATTTATCTTCTCTGTAGGAAAGAAGTCACTTGGCAAATTCTTTTAGACCACCCTCAGTTTTTGCATTTGCTCCTATCTATGGCAGGTCATTTTGCTCATGCTACTTTTGTTTATGCCACAAGCTCATCAGCTGGGAGGGTGGAGCTTTGGAAGGAAATACAGAATCTGAGCCTAAATATCTCCTCAAAGTGGCTGGTTTGTGGGGACTTTAACTGCATGACTTCTCCTGATGAAAAAGCAAGAGGCAGACCTCTTGATATAAATAAAATGAATTTCTTCTTAGATAATATGCATCTGGCTAGACTTTATGATTTGGGTTTCTCTAGCCACAGGTTCACATGGAGAAGAGGTAATGTTTGGGAAAGAATTTATAGGGCTCTTGCTAATGATATTTGGTTAAATAACTTTTTGCATACTACTATCTCCCATTTGTCCATGACAGGTTCTAATCATAGACCCCTTCTAATCTCTATTAACAACTCCATCAGCTCCACCAATTCAAATTTTAGATATTTAAATGTTTAGTCCTCTCATCCTGATTTCATGAACCAAGTTACATCTGTTTGGTCCAGTTATCATAATGATAATCCTTGGGTGAAATTATGGTTTCTGCATAAGAGACTTGCTGCTAAACTCAAGTCTTGGAATTGACAAACTTTTGACAACTTGAATACTAAGGTGGTGGAAGCTGAGGCCACTGTTAATGATTTGGAATCCAAGCTCAATCAAAATCATAATTTGGAAATTGATCTTTTTATAGCAAATGAAGGTTTACTTAATGCTATCTATTTGCAAGAGCAACTCCTTCACCAAAAAGCTGCACAAACACATTTTTATGTGCTGGACAGAAACTCTAGGTACTATCATGCAATAATTAATTATAAGAGGAAATGTAATGAGATTCATAAGATTAAAAACTCCCAGGGAGACTGACTACAAACCTCCCAAGATATTTCTGAAAATGTTGTAGAGCATTTCCAAAAGCTTTTCACAAAGAGTGAGGTGGCCAGGACTGCAGTTCAAGGTAATCTTTTTTACCACCGCAGACATTAAACATCTAACCTCCAACTTGCAGATATTCTTTCTGAAGAGAAGATCAAGACAGACTTGAATTCAATAGATAGTAACAAAAATGCTGAACCTGATGATTTTTCAGCAGATTTCTACAAAACTGCTTGAAATGTTATTAAAAGATAGGTTATTGATGCAGTGCAAGCTTTTTTCAATGGTAAAGATCCCACTAAATACTTCACTTCTTCTATCATTGCCCTCATACCCAAAGAGACTGTTTGGAACAGATTGGATCAATCCAGACCAATTAGTCTCACCAGTGTGATGCCCACGATCATTAGCAAGGTCCTGGTGGCTAGAATTCAACCCCACCTGCATAGGATTATTAACAATAATCAAACTGCCTTTATCAAAGGAAGAAGAATTGTGCACAATGTTCTTTTAGCTCAGGAATTATACCAAGATCTGTATAAAAGTTGTAGGGGGGAAATCTGATCTACAAATTGGACATTTGCAAAGCTTATGATACTATTCACTGAAATTTCATTAAGGAGGTTCTTTTTGCTAGAGGTTTTAATATGGATTTCATAATTTTAATCAGGAGGTGGCTGAACAACAATGCTCACTCAATAATCATCAATGGAAAGACACATGGCTTCTTTAAGGCCATTAGGGGAATAAAACAAGGTGATCCTCTCTCACCTATTATTTTCATTTTAGTTTTTGACTCTTACTCTCAACCAAATTTCAAATGTATCCCCTCACAACCTTTTCAAGCATAGATTAAACATTGCCATCAGCCACCTATCATATGTAGATGATGTCATTCTTTACTCAAAGGCTACTAAACCTGTAGCTAGGCAAATCCAAAAACTTCTCAATGAATTTTTGTTGTGTTTTGGACTGCAGCTGAATAAGCATAAATATAGTATTTATTTCAGGAAAGGTGTTAAACAGCCTTTCAGACAATGGGTTATTGCCTATACTGGTTTTCAAACTCCTAACTCACATCTGAAATATTTGGGGGTTCATTTGCTGAAGGGTAGGACCAGACAAATACAATTTGATGAGGTGGTTACTAAGATCCAATCTAAGATTACAAACTGGACTCTTTCTTTTGTATTGAATGGAGGAAGGATTACCCTCCTAAAACATGTCATGTTAGCTTTCCCCTCTTACATCCTACAAATGACAACTATGAAAAAGAGCACACAGCATTTACTTGAGAAAACTTTCAACAAATTTCTGTGGTCTGGTCAAAGAAATAAAAAACATTGGACCAATTGGAATACTATTTGCAAACCCATTCATAATGGGAGACTGGGGGTTAGAAGTTTCAAGCATCTACAACATATCAACTTCTACAAGTTGTTGATTCATTTCAGAGCTCAAGAGTCCCTTTGGGCTATTTTTCTCAAAGGCAAGTACTGTATGGGATCACACCTCTCTCTTGCCTCATCTAAATTGGGAGACTCCCAAATCTGGTCTCTAATGATCAAAATTAAAGACAAAGCTGAGGATTATTTTATATGGGATATTGGAGAGGGGAATTTATACTTTTGGCTTGAAAACTGGATGGGGGATGGGAAGCTCTCAGACAGGACTTATGTTCCCTTTCCAACATCTACCAAAATCTCAGATTACTGGAATGACGTTGTCAGCGTTATTTCGGGGGTTTGTGTGTTGGGAGTTGCCCGTAAGAAATTGTCGGTCGCCGGAATCAAAATCTCATCACCCGCTTCGGAAGGACATTGAAGTATGAAATCAAACTGACCCCATACTTTTCATAGTTTAAAATGAAAGAGCACTGTACTCTGTATCTATCCCGAAGGATAAACACAAGAATTGAGGATGAGGCTCATTCAAATAAACTAATTGTATCCATCCTAAAGGATAAACACACGACTTGAGGATGAGGCTCGATCAAATAAACTAAGGAAAGTATGACATCCGTTTGGTCTGCAAAACCTTTGTATTTGCTGATAAGTTCTTCTATTTAATATAGAGGATTAAAAAGGGTTTATTTTAAGTTGGGTTCGGACAAGCTTCCTATAAGGGCAAGCCTCTATAGTTAACTGCATCTTAAATGACCAAGGTCACCTAAGAAGACTCTCGATAAAGATCAAGAAAATATTATCTTCAAGTGGTTTTAAAGGGTAAGACTCTTCAATGAGATCGAACGTAGAGGTGTGAAAGGGGATTTGTTCAAATTTGGAAAATTTTATTGTAGAATCCAAAGGAGGAAAAACTAGGGGATGCCAGGGGTCTAGAGGCAAACCTCTGTGACTTCCCAAGCAATCCTATCGTTTGGCTTCAGTTTTGAGGAGAAATATTTAGGTATTTCATCCTACCAAGTTTATTTATTATGACTTACATTCGTGTGAAACGATCACACAAATAGCCTGGAAGATGTGATGATTTTGGTCGTGACAAACAACAACCTCGGAATCCTAAGATGGGTTAGGGCTTATATTGTATAAGAGGTTATACAAAGGCCTAAAGATAAGGTGAGGATTTACATTGCATAAGCAAGCAACCTCAAAGTCCGGTTTAAGTCTAAGGAAGGAAGATTGGTTTAGCTGAGGAAGACAGGTTTTGCTGTTGAAGATGAGTTAGGGCTTATATTGTATAGCAGGGCTACACAAAGGCCTAAAGATAAGGTGAGGATTTATGTTGCATAAGCAAGCAACCTTGAAGTCCTATGTATTTATTGTTTAAGTCTAAGGAAGGAAGATTGGTTTAGCTGGGGAAGACAGGTTTTTCTATTGAAGAACTGTTTAAGTCTAAGGAAGGAAGATTGGTTTAGCTGGGGAAGAAAGGTTTTGCTGTTGAAGATATCTAAGGAAGGAAGATTGGTTTAGCTGGGGAAGATAGGTTTTGCTATTGAAGATGGTCGTGCTGCCCACCATGCTAGCTCCAAGCTCTTCTAAGGAAGGAAGATCTGGGGAAGACAAGTTTTGCTGTTGAGGATGGTCGTGCTACCCACCATGCTAGTCTCAAGCTCCTGCGGCGACGAGTTTAAGTTTTCTAGTGTGTCAAGTTATAGTAGCCCTATGGTTAAAGTTCTTTAAATTTTACGAGAGCATATTAAAGTTGATTAGAGCGACACTGGTTTGGATCTTACGGTTCCCTCATTCCAGCACCACTATTTTCTATTGGATTCACTTAGTCCAAATGAACTTACTAAACTCACTTAATGAATTCCCATTTCATTTAACTTTGGGAAGCCTCGTTAGCAACCGTAGGTTACCTCCTCCGAGGGGTTCCCGATCTTCCAATAAGGACATTTTAATTTAGCGGAAAACCTCGTTAGCAACCGTAGGTTACCTCCTCCGAGGGTTCCCGATCTTCCAATAGAGAAGAAGCCTCGTTAGCAACCGTAGGTTACCTCCTCCAAGGAATTCTCGATCATCTGATAGAGATGTCTTAATTTAGTTGCAATGGCCTTGTGAGAAACCATAGGTTACCTCCTCCGAGGAATTCCCGATCATCCGATAGAGACATCTTAATTTAGTTGAGGTTGCAGTTTTGTGTGATGTTTATGATTAAATTTTGAGTTGTTTTATATTTTTAATGTTGTGGTGGTGAGTTTTATCTTAGTTGATTTTAATTTTGGTTTTGGGTTATGGTTATGGATAACATCCAAGTTTATGTAGGTAAATGCAAGCATGAAAAATGTAAGGAAAAGACAGAAGAAAAACGGTACTATAAAATGTAAAAGCGTACCTGGCGAGTGTTCTCGTTCCACCACCTGAAACTTAAAAATGCATGTGAGGGCATTTATTAAAATCAGGAAAAGTAGAGTTCCGATAATTTTGCTAGCTCTATGTCACATCTTGGTGGGTCCTTAGAAGTTTAATTAAGAATGACTTTATCAAGCAAGATATATTAAGTTTGGTAGATCTCCGAGGTATCCAACAGATATAGAGAAAGAAGCAGGACCATGCAACTCTCTCGCTGTCTGGTATAAAATCTTGAGTTCTTTTTAAACTTATTATGTTGCTTAATAATTCATCCTGTAAATACTTTTATTGATCAATGAAAATTGATGTCTCAATTATCCCTATGAAAGGGATAATTATCATTTATCATTTAGTTTGAAAAATTTGTGAGTGAATTCCCTTGAAGGGGAAGTTAGTGTAATTTGAACACTTAGCCAAATTTTTAATCCTAATTGGGCTTAGTGGTGTTTCAAGGATGTTTGATTTTATTATGTTTATTTCTCTAATCCTGATTTACTCAATTTTGATTTAGCCTAAGTCACCACTAAGCCCTTAAGGCCTAGGTGAGTGTCTTAATTAGTTTAATTAATTTTTAATTTAGCCTAAGTCACCACTAAGCCCTTAAGACCTAGGTGAGTGTCTTAATTAGTAAAAAGGGTTAAACTTTAAGTGGTCGGGATTCATGATTTGGATTTTATTTAAAAATCAAAATAAGGGTATTAATTTGATTAATTGTTGACGTCAAAAGTCATACCCCTAAGTCCAAGATGATTTAATTTTAATAAACTTCTAAATTTTTTTAATGATTTAGAAATTTATTAACTTATCTTTTCAATGAGGAAAGTGAAATTGGTTTCTTCCAATTAACCCCTTGTGTTTCAAACATCAAATGAATTGATTAAGATCAAAGGTTACCCATTCCCCTCCTTGAGTTAAGCCTAAATGTTAATTAAGATTAAATTTCCAAAATTAAACATTTGCCCCCAAGGCTCTAACACTTCATAATTTGTCAAATTCAATTCAAATGAATTTGGAATTTTTATCCTATCTCATTCATGAGTCAACTGAGACATTAGAGGAGAAAATGTGATTTTTCAGAATTTAATTTATTTTATATAATTATTTTTATGCAAAAATAGGATTTTTCAAAAAAAAAAATCCTAACTTGACCAAGGTAAATTATAATCACTTGAAATTTCTACTGCAGGTAGACTTAGACTAGAGAAGCATTTGAATCAAATTTCATAATCTTTTGAATTCTTTGTGATTTATTAGAATTATTTTAAGTTCTGGGTTATTTAATAAAAAATAAAATATTTTAAATGATAAAAATTGAGTTTTGTATTTTTGGAAAATATCTCTAAGGTCAGAGGACTCAAGGGAGCAATTTTTATAATTTTTTTTATTTCTTTTGATTTATTGAAATTATTTTAGTGAAAACTAATTTTTTAGCCTTTAAAAATTATCTTTTTAGCTTTGGAATTCAATATTTTTGTTTAGAAAATCAGGAAAAATATTCTAATTGTTCCTAAGTGATTAGGAAGCAATTTGGAACATTTTCATGTCTTTTATTATTCTTGTGATTTTTATTAATTTTTACTTATTTAAATATTTAAATTAAACTAAAAACCAAGTTTTTATTTTAAATATAATTTTACTTTTATAAAATATCCCTGATCAAAGAGAACTCAAAAAACTAAATGTCATAATTTTTTGAGTTTTATTTTGATTTTTTAAAAATCATTTAAATGTCAAAAGTGGTATTTATCTTTGAAAATCAATTTAAGTCATCAAATGAACTCAAAATATTTTGAACTTTTTATGATGAGTTCTCTGGATCATAAATCACAGTGGAGATCAAAAGCAAGTCATTTAAATGTTTGTGATTTCCAAAATTAATTATCATAGTGATTTAGTATTTGGAAAATTTAAGGATGTTTTAAATGACCTATCTTTTCCAAGATTATTTGTTTTAGTGATTTAGTGTTTGTAAAATTTAAGAGTATTTTAAATGAATTGACCCATAAAATTATTTCCAAAGGCTTCTCTAGTCATGGTGGACCTCATTTTAAATGACTTGACCCATGAAATTATTTCCAAAGGTTTCTCTAATCATGGTGGACCTTCCTTTAAATGACTTGACCCATGAAATTATTTCCAAAGGTTTCTCTAGTCATGGTGGACCTTTCACTGATCAATATGCTAGTTTCCATGATTATTTTAAAGAAATAATGTGGAATAACTTGAAAAATATCATGATTATTTAAAAGAAATAATGTGAAATAACTTGAAAAATATGGGTCTCTGTATAGGAAGCTCCAATGATTACCTTACAGAAATAATGTAGAATAGCTTGAAAAATTTGGATCTCTGTATAGGAACCTCCTTTGACTTTGAAAAAATCAGAGAATATTTCCCTTGACAGAGGCTACAACATGACAAAATTTCAAGCCAAGGTGATGTGCTAATATGCATGGAGAATCAAATGATTCAAAATATTGATTAATTAATTAAAAAAATATGCATCAAACGGTCT
This sequence comes from Phalaenopsis hybrid cultivar, assembly GCA_002079205.1. Classification (NCBI taxonomy): domain Eukaryota; kingdom Viridiplantae; phylum Streptophyta; class Magnoliopsida; order Asparagales; family Orchidaceae; genus Phalaenopsis; species Phalaenopsis hybrid cultivar. Next base: position 9,235 of record JXCR01130690.1, read on the forward strand.
TGAAATTTATTCCACATTATTCTCCTGTGTTCAATGAGCAAGAGTGTATTTTTATTTTATTTTTGTGATTTTTCTACAAAAAGTTATGATTTTCTAAGCTAAGGATATTTAAATAAAAAAGAAAAATCCCTATTTATCTATTTAAACCTGGCGTACTGACTAGATCCTAGGCAACTCCGAAGGCATGCATGGCGCGCTCTGGTTGGACGTCGTCGTCCACGTAGCTGCTGACTCGGCCCGCGGTTTATGTCCCGAAGCGCTGTCTGGGTTGATCTCCTCCATCTGTTTGATACACTCTTGATCGAACGACTCCCCGTCATCGTCCTCAACAGAATGATCCCATGACCGTCCACACTAAAACTCTAAAATCTCAGCCTAGACTCAACAAAATCACCTCGGGTTTGATCCTATGGACTCGTCTAAGTGAGACGAACATATCCATCTGGTAATCATGTAATTAGATTAAGCCTAATTAAATAGAGAATCAAAATAGGCTTGGGATGAGGTGAGGTTTTATACTTTTTCTATGAGAAGTGAAGCTTCTATCAGAGGGGTTTGGCACGTTCGTTGGATTCTAAGGAGGTTAGGGATTGAGTCCCTGGTCTTGGTGTAATGCCTAAGTAGGAATTCAATTACGGCCAGATTTGGGTGTTGGTCTAAAGCTATGGTAAAGGCTATGTGGGAGGGGGATTTTAAGGGGTTTTGGCTTCTTTCACTGTCGTGAAGGTGTAGGTGAAGTTAATTTGAGTTTGGTGGACTGTGGAGGTGTGTTGGGTTTTGTCCTGGTTTCCAACAAGGTTTCAAGCTCAAAATTTAGCTCCGACAATCGGAATTGGTGAGGGAAAATGGTTGGAATGTACTTAGGGGATCTCAGGGAAGCTCTGTGTGAAGTTTTGAGGGGCCTCTCTAAGAAAATTTCAGCACACCTCCTATTGCCATGGGAGGTGAGTTTTTATAAAAATGGCCATGGGGTGGCTTTTAGGGCAAAAGTTTGGGTGCAATGTGGTGCTTAGGTGGAGGGCAGAGGAGCTCTTCAATTTTATTTGGATGAGATGGGCATGTGGGTGGCTCTTAGTTTTGAGCCTTTTCGGCCACTAGGCTGGCCGACCTACCAGGGGGAGGTGACTAAGAGCTCAGGGAACCCAAAGGAATCCATTACAACAATTTAATGCAAATGTGCTTTGATTTGGCAAAGTTATCTTAAGTATGTGCATTTTTTGGAAATAATATCCCTTAATTTGGGTAACATTTGGTCCATGACTTGATTTAGGTGGTTTCATGGTGTTTGGACTGGTCACTTAGTCCAATTAATCGCCGGGGTGGAGTTAATTTGGTGACTTTAAGATGGTTAGGTCACATTTAGTGCATGGGTCCAAGTGGGTGCAAATGACTAAAACTTTGGCTTGAGCTAGCTATCTATATCAATTGGCTCAAACAAATATTTCATTTAGTGTATATGATCATAAGGAACAATTTTGGTGAAGAATGGAAGTGGTTTTAAGCTTAATTGAAGGGTCAATTTGAGGGAATTTTGAACTTTAATCAATTTGGTCATGTTGGGCTAGGCTTGGGTCTAGCTTGGGCTAGCCTTTGGCTAAGTACAAATTGATTGTTTTGAATGGTCAATAGGGACCTCATGAAGAGTTTTCAACATGAATTGGATTTCAATTTGGAGGTTAAGGATATCAATTAGGTGAAATTTAGGGGCTTAGCCGATTTGGGGCTAAATTTGCGAATTTTGGATTTAGGCCAAAATAAAATGGGTATGAGGCTTCACCAAGGTCAATTGATTCTTGATTTTGATGTATAGTAATGTTATCAAGATTTTTCAACATTAATTGAGGCCAATTGACTAGGCTATGTGTCCAATTTGGTGAGACTAGGTCATATGGTCAAAATTTGAGTCAAATCAAAATTGGGCTCAAATAATGGACCAATTAGGCTAGGATTTGGTTTAGTTTGGTCATATCAAAAGGGTATATGAGTTTAGTATTGAAATTGAGGTCAAATTGATGGACATTTGAATTGAATTTGGGTAATTTTGGCCCTTAAAGGCAAATTTGGCGGTTTTGGTTAAAGATGGTGAAATTGGGTCATGTGGTAGTTAAGAGAAATCAAATTGGAAATATTTAAGATTTATTGGGATTTTCTGGGAATTTTTGGAATTTTTGGAAATTTGGGTTCAAGAGGGGTATTTTGGTAATTTGGGGGTGTTTTAGGGGTAAAAGGCCAAGATGGGTATTTTGGTAGAGTTGAGGTACCAATCATCACCAACAAGCCATAGACCAATGGAAACCCCATTATGGGTCCTCTACATAGTGGTCTTAGCCAAACCATAGCCCTAGGGCAAGTAGGTTTAGTGGACCATCTACATGAGTATCCCAAAAGATCAAGAGATCTAGGATAGAAATTTGAGTTTAGGGTTGTGAGTGATTGTGGGTGTATATGAGTGTAGTGAGTGTAGTGAGTGCCTTAGCTTCAGACCAACACTGAGGGTTAACCTTAAGGTCTAGCAGTCCTAAGGTTGACTCATTTTGAGTTTCCCTCATAGTGACCCTACGTACTAAGTGTTAGAGGTTAGGATCAACATGTCAAACTTCAAGTTGAGTAGAGAAGAGTTTGTAATTTCTAGTGGAGAGGGTTTTGTGTCTAGTTTTCTAAGAATAGTCAATAGGAAAATCCTATGGCTAGATCTTAGGCTACTAAAAGGGAAAAAACTAAACCTCAACCAATAGTGAGGTCAGCAAATGGACCCACAATAGGTGTGGTGTGTTGGGCAAGCACACCGCGCGTATTGGCGTTGACTGATGAGATCAACAAAAACTAATACAACCTCGAAGTCAGCAGACCCAAAAATATGTGTAGGGTTGTGCGTGTGATTTATTTCTGCCGGGAAATTAGCAGGTGTGTGTTTTATCAAGTCGAGAAGTAGGGACTCTCGCTGGGGATTGGAGAGTGGACTTCGAGTAATGAAATTTCAAAGATTCTTATTGGATGGGAGTCAAAATATAAGTGTCGTCCCCGAGGTGGGAAATGAAATTCAAATATCAATCCAAAAAGATAGAGAGAGAGTTAGAATGTAATGACCGACCTCGAATGTAATGAGTCAGAGATGTAGGACTGATTCGGAAATGAGAATTGAAATGTAGGTCAATTCTCAAAAGAGAGTGCCGGAATGTAAGGAACAACATCGAATGTAATGAATCATAAATGTAAGAATGGGAATTGAAATGTATATCAATTATCAAAAGAGAATGTCGGAATGTAAGGACCGACCTCAAATGTAATGAATCAGAAGTGTAGGACTGATTCGGCATTGAGAATTGAACTGTAGGTCAATACTCAAAAGAGAGTGTCGGAATGTAAGGACCAACCTCGTATGTAATGAATCATAAATGTAGGAATGAGAGTTGAAATGTATATTAATTCTCAAAAGAGAATGTCAGAATGTAAGGACCGACCTTGAATGTAATGAATCAAAAGTGTAGGACTGATTTGGGAATGAGAATTGAAATGTAGATCAATTCTCAAACGAGAGTGTCGCAATGTAAGGACCGACCTTGAATGTAATTAATCAGAAATGTAGGGATGGGAATTGAAATGTATATCAGTTCTCAAAAGAGAATGTCGGGTTGTAAGGACCGACCTCGAATGTAATGAACCAGAAGTGTAGTATTGATTCGAGAATGAGAATTGAAATGTAGGTATCAATTCCAGGAGAGAGTCAAAATTTAGGTATCGACCTCAAAATGTGAGAAATGAAATGTAAATATCAATTCAAAGTTGAGAGAATTGAAATGTAGGTATCAATTCCTGGAGATGAGAGAATTGAAATGTAGGTATCAATTCTCGGAGAGAGTCGAAATTTAGGTATCGACCTCGAAATGTGAGAATTGAAATGTAAATATCAATTCAAAGATGAGAGAATTAAAATGTAGGTATCAATTCCCGAAGATGAGAGAATTGAAATGTAGGTGTCAATTCCAAAGATGAGAGAATTGAAATGTTGGTATCAATTCCCAGAGAGAGTCAAAATTTAGGTATCGACCTTGAAATGTGAGAATCAAGATTTAGGTACAAATTTGAAGATGAGATTTGAAATTTACAAAGAGCTTGTGGTGTTGAATTTGCAAAAGTGTGTCATGTGGAAATGTTGATTTTGTTAAAAAAGATTTGTAGAGCTTTGTGGAGTTTTGTGCAGAATGCAAAATTCTGTGGGATGTGAAGAGAGTTAAGGTAGATAACGATGGTTGTGCTGCTCGCACAAAGAGTCAAAAATTTCAAAAATGGAAGCATCCACTCAACAGGTTTATTTCATTTTCTTGTTGTTTTCATCACATTTAATTTTTCAAAAATGTGTTTTTAAAGTTTTAATTTCTATTAGTTGATTTTTAAAAGAAATTTGTTTTGTTATTCACTCATTTGTGATTATTTTTCATTTGTGTTTTATTTATTGTTGAAGATTTGTTGTTTCGTTCTTTTTTCACTGAATTTCTGAACCATCGCATGGTTCACAGCTTTCATCCATCGCACAAAAAGGTAACTAACAAAAAGACACAATTTGAGAGAAATTTCCATTAATTTGCCCCAAAAAGAGATGCCATAAATCAAACATAGGCTAATGCCTCAAAAGGTACATCATGCAATCCACGTTGAAATACATTGAGAATCATCTCATGATATGAATACATTATAGACTGCATACATCAGATACATGTCATGCTGTTAAAAGAAAGTAAGTGAACTATCTGTGCCTGGTATATTGAGCTCCTGATCAAGCAGACTTTCTAAGTCATGCTCTAGGATAAGAGTTCCCTTTGCATGTACTTAGAGGTACAACCTTCTCATAGCTCGTATGGAAATAACTCCTCTAATTCTGGGTCCTGCCAGAATCCATACGGTATTTTACTGTTGTCCATTCTGCAGAAGGTTACAGACACCCTACGGTGTCGTACTCCTAGGATGCAGTGCTTCGCAACGTCTGCACCGTTGCCTTTGAGAACAAGTGCTTAACCCACTGGAAGAGGAATCTCCACAGCTCCTCTGAATTCGCGACGACCGACTATATCAATTTTTTTTTCAAATAGAATATTGATTTTACTCATGAACGAGACCGTGCAGAAAGGTCTCACAAAATCATGATGGTCGATGTGTGAGGGAATGCAGTCACTTTCTTTATAAATGTTAATGATGCAACCATTGGGAATACAAGTAGTGGGTAGAATATTCTACTTGACCATTCTCTTAATCATCCATTTTATCATCGGTGGTAATGGATCCACTTGGTCGTATATGAGGATCTTAGGCGGATTCCCCTATCTGTCGTTCGTAAAATTGTAGCAACAGCCGCATTGGATGGTGATTCTTCCCTTTCCCCTCATCCATTCCTTCGGCTCGGAATATGTCCTCTCCATGAGATGTCCCGCTTGAACTCAATCTCTTAAATCAAAGATGCAGTCCAGAATGCTCTTTTCATCAGTCTCAGAGAAAACCCTGGTGTATAGCTCCAGGCCTTCCAATATGTTGACGGACCTTCCCTAAACCTCTTCATAGAACTCGAGTTCTCTTTTATTTACTCTACTTATCTTGTAGTATTCTACCATACCAGAGGTTGGCAGCTATCGCGGGCGTTCCTTCCTTCAGGCCTCGGCGGGAACCCAAACTGGTGTTGATCAATCCGGAACATGAGATTCAACCTCTAGTGGGATGTATGATCATGGGCTCCATGGTGCATGCTTATCCGTCCTTTGTGGGACATATGGTTCATTTATCGCGAAGTCTAGAGTTTGAGACTCGTTGGTGCTTGAAGTGTATTCTTCTAATGTACTGAAATGTTGTAGATGCAGAACGTTGCAATTCGGGCATTCTAAAAATGTGTCCGTGACTGATGTCCCGACTGGTACCTCAACGTTGCATGTTGGGCAACCCCTGCATAAGATATCTGGAATTGGGAGCACATCTGATTCTGTCACAAATCCTGACTCTTCATCTGTAGTGGGCAGGCTGGCAGAAGTTTCTCTTAGATCAGGGTCATAAATATGCCCCTCAGGAATGGGAATAAGAAAACTGTTCATGTCTTTCTGACGTTTGCATTCTTGTTGCAAAAAGGCTCTTTGTTTCTTTTGGCTGGCATTTCTGCATTGCATCCTATGGAGTGGAGTATTTGGTAGTCGTTCATTACGGGCGGCTATCAGGTCCCTTGTTGGAGTAGCTACAATGGAGGGCAGACGGCTGGGCCCCTCCATTGGATCTCGTTCCGCTATCACATGTTTACCTTTGCGTGACACATTGTCTTGAGTGATCTCCCTCAATAGTGAAGGCAGTCCCTCCTTTTTTTTATGCTGACTACGTCCATTAGAAGACCCTCGTAGTCCATATAAACTTGGTTTAAATCCACGTTGAAATCTATGACACCTCCTTGCGGCACCATCTCTTCATTCACTGCGAGGTTCCAGCCAACTTGGAAGGCAAAAATCAGCCTCTGTCCTGACATTCTTCTGCAGACGACAAAAAAAAACGTCAGTGGGTCAAAGCTTGGCATGAACAAGAACAACACAAAGTATTTATTAAAGTAAATTTTAATTTATTTTGGTAAAGAGGATTATTCATTTGATGTGTGAGTTTCGTTTGATTTAATAGGGTATTTAAATTCAAAAGTAGAAAAGAGAACGTGTGAAGTTCAAAAATCTTCTCAAAATTTTCATTATATTAAGGTTAATTACAAAGTTTGGACCCGGTCATAGACATTTGGTGACATAGATAACCCTAAAACAATCAAAGTTTTAAGTTTTCAAAGCAAGCAGAGTTAAGCAGAGGTAAGCGACATTAAGCAGCATCAGGTTGCATAATAGGTTTTCAGGCATCGTCCATTTATCGGTAACATGGGTCTTTCACCCTGGAAGTCCACTAACTGGTAGGCTCCTCCTGTATAGACCATCTCAACGACAAATGGTCCCTCCCTAGTTGGCTCGAACTTCTCACCTATTCTGCGGTGAGCATGAATAGGCCTTTTGAGCACAAGTACGAGGTCACCAATTTTGAATGTCCTTGGGCGAACCAATTTGTCATGGGCTTGTACCATCTTTGCTTGGTAGAGCTCCAAATGTTGTTGTGCTTCTACTCATTTTCCCTCGAGACTCTCCAATTCTTCAAGTCTGAGTTTTGCGCTTTCTTCCATTGTGACTTGGTTGGCAATGACGACTCTAAGAGATGGTGTTTGGATCTCTAGTGGTAGCACAGCCTCAACTCCGTACACGAGCATATAGGGTGTACACCAAGTGGGAGTCCTGAAAGTCGTCTGGTAGTCCCACAAGGCTTCTAATAGTTTGTTGTGCCAATCTCTTTTGTTTTCATCCAGTGTTTTCTTCAAAATCTGTTCATCCAGTGTTTTCTTCAAAATCTGTACCAGTGTATTGTTGAAAGCTTCAGCCAGACCATTTGTTTTGGGATAGTAAATTGTAGAGTATCTTCAATATATCCCATGTCTTCTGACAAAATTATTGATCTTTGTACTTTTGAAAGCTGTCCCATTATCAGAGATTATTCTTCGCGGTACTACAAAAGGGTAGAAGATTTGGCTTTTGAAAAATTGAAGGACGTGTTGTGCCGTAACCTCACGTAACGGTACTGCCTCTGCCCATTTGGAGAAATAGTCTGTAGCGGCAAGTATAAACCTGTGTCCTATGGAAGATGGATAGTCTATCGGACTTATTATGTCTGTGCCCCAACACTTAAATGGCCACGAGGCAATAGTTGGGTGTAGCACATTCGGAGGTTGGTGTAAGACCACGCCATGAACTTGGCATTAGTGACATCTTCTAGTTGTATCCATGCAATCAAACATCATTGCTGACCAATAATACCCGAGTCTTTTGATCTTCATCTTCATTTTCGGCCCTGACTGGTGCGCACCACATAATCCAGTATGTACTTATTTGACAATATTCTATGCTTCAACTCTTCTCAAACACCGTAGCCACATCTGGTCGAATGATCTTTTGTAGAGAGCATTTCCTAGCAGAGTGTAAAACATAGTCCTCCTTGTGATGTGGTGCGCCTCAGACTTGTCTTTTGGCAACTTCCCAATATGTGAATATTCTATTAAGGTCTTGCGCCAATCTTTGTTGATGTCTGCAACTGTATTTATTGTTTCTTCTTTTCCAAGCTTATGTAGAGTTTTGAAGTCATTTCAAGACAAGACTCATCTTCCTTGCACCATGACATCGATGGAATCCTCCAGGGGATGGGCCATTTCTTTAGTGAGTTTTGCTAGAGTGTCACCATGGGCATTATATTCTTGAGGAATCCAGTAGAAAGTCACATCAGGAATCTTCTCCAGGAGCTTCATTATGTACTGTTGGTACTCTGCTAATCTTGGTTTCAGAATTTTGTATTGTCCGTCAATCTGCTGGATGACAAGTTGAGAGTCACCATAAATGACAATGTTTGTTATATCCATTGAGATTGCTGCCAATTCGGTGATTAAGGCTTCATATTCTGCTTCATTGTTAGTGCACGACTCTGTCAGGTGGTATCGGTGATTAAAGATTCATATTCTGCTTCATTGTAAGTGTATGACACTATCAGGTGGTATGAGAACCTCATCATACCCTTAATTGGCGTAATAAAGATCAAACCGATCCCTGCCTTGCCTGGTATAATTGTGCCTGATCCCTTGTCTTTCCTGACCGATGAAGCACCATCGAAGTACATTTTCCAGCGCCGCGCACTAGAAAATTCCATTCGTAGTATTTGTTCATCTAGTGCGAAGGGGAACAAAAGTTATATCAAATTGCAATAAGATCATTGACCATCTTGCTAAATGTCTGGAGAGTGTTGGTCGGGTCATCAGATATTGCAATGGATTAACTTTCAAAATTAGGGTAATCTTGTGAGAAAGCATGTAGTGTTTAAGCTTTTTGGCGACAAAAATTAACGTCAGACAATGCTTCTCAATAGGTGGATACCTTATCTCCGTCGGTATAAGACGAAGACTCAAGTAGTAGAGTGCATTTTCTTTTCCCTCCTTATTGAATTGAACTAAGAGGGCTCCGAGAGAGTCATCCAAAGCCGTGGTATAGAGTATCAACCGTTTCCTCGGGATAGGGGCTACCAGAATAGGAGGTGTCATTAAATATTGTTTAACATCCTCAAAGGCCCGCTGGCATTTCTCTTCTCAAATAAATCTGGCATTCTTTTTAATTAATGTCGAGAAAGGCTGACACCTACCTGAGAGATTAGAAATAAAGCGTCTCAGATATGCCAACTTCCCCTAAAAGGAACGTTGCTGTTTCAAGGTTTTAGAAGGAGGAATTTTCAAGATAGCTTTAATCTTATCCGGGTCAATCTCTATTCCCCAATGACGGACAATGAATCCTAGAAATTTCCCAGAGGTAACGCCAAATGCACGCTTTAAGGGATTTATCTTAAGGTCATATCGTCGTAAACATTCAAACACAATCCCAAAATCATACAAATGGTCTATTTTCCGTTTACTTTTGATAACCCGATCATCCACGTAGCATTCAACTTGATTTTGAATGAGGTCATAAAAAATCTTCGTCATTGCACGTTGATATGTTGCTCCGACGTTCTTTAGGCCGAACGACATCACTGTGTAGTAGAAAATTCCAATCGGTGTTCTGAAAGTTGTAAGTGCTGCATCCTTGGGAGACATCTTAATTTGGTTGTTTCCCGATGATCCGTCCATGAAAGAGAAAATCTCATGTGTTGAAGCGATATCCACCATCATCTCTGGTATAGGTAGTGGAAACTCATGTTTTGGACATGCCTTGTTCAAATCTCTGAAGTCGACAAAAACGCGGATCTGTCCATTTTTCTTAAAAATCTCATGTGTTGAAGCGATATCCACCATCATCTCTGGTATAGGTAGTGGAAACTCGTCGCATGCCTTGTTCAAATCTCTGAAGTCGACACAAACACGGATCTGCCCATTTTTCTTCTTAACAAGTTTTGTTCAAATCTCTGAAATCAACACAAACGCGGATCTGTCCATTTTTCTTCTAAACAGGTACAATATTGGCTAACCACTTGGGGTATTGCTATGCTTTAACAAAGTTGGCGTCTATCAACTTTTTCACTTTGACGATGACTGGTTGTTCTATTTCGAGGTGCATTCTGCTGGAAGCCTATTTTATTGGGGTTATATTCTTGTCCACCCCAAGTTTATGGATTGCAACCTCTGCTGACAGTCCTGACATTTCATCATAGCTCAATGCAAAGCAATCTTTGAATTTTGTTAATAGTTTGACCAATTCTACAAATACTTCGTCATCAAGTAGAGAACTTATAAACGTAGGTCGGGGTCATTCGTCAGTTTCGTGGTTAATTTCTTTAAATTCATCGATAGTAGACTAAATTTCCTCCTCAAATTCTAGGGGAGCATATTCTATTGGTTGATTAGTAGAGTCATCCTCTATATCAAGGCAATCCTCCTTTGATTCACTTGTAACAACCATGCAAAATTCAGAATCATCGACTGGTCCAATTGTACCAAATCCGAGACCTTCTTTTGAATTGGGAGTTTGAATTTTAGCATTCCATAGTTTTTCAAAAAGTTGAAATTTATCTTTTGGCATTTTTTTTGGTAAGTGTCCTTATTGAATTAACTTTTGAGCACAAGACGAGAAGTAACCAAAAGGCAATTCCATTAATTCATTAGAATAAACATCCCAATTTACATGTTTTCAAGCTCAGTGGAGGTAGAAGCACGGTAAGATTTGATCAACTTTGAACCAACACTACGGACTTCCTTGACCTCTAAACTCTCGAACATTTGCGGGAGAATCGGAGTAAGGGTCATAGTATTCACATAGTGGTTTATCCGATCATAGATTGTTTCATATTCATTCTTCTCTGTATCTTCTAGAGATATCTCGTACTGAGGTTTCTTCTGCTTCATCATCATTATTTCATCTTCAGAACTATCTTCATCACCACTATTGATGGTTGGCCTAGTCCGTTCAACAAATAAATTGAACTTTCCTCGTCCACGTCCCCGGCCTCGACCTTGGGTGCATGAACTACAAGAACCTCCACCAACTCGTTGTAAGGGAGTGGTAGAAGGTTTTTGAAATGGAGTTGTATGGCCTCCATTTTGTGATTCTTCTAAATTTTCATCTTTATTTGTCAGAATCTCGCGCGAGAAGACAGTCTTCTTTAGAGTTGTGTAGTAGGCAGCATCTTCGTGGATACCAACTTCGTGCACTGAACATGTTTGTAGGTCTCCCTTAATGCAATTTTCTTGACCATCTTTGCGATATTTGATGCACTGGTGTGGAGATGATGGAACCATATTGTGCTCATGAATCCATGGTCGACCCACTAGAGCGTCAAAAGAAGTCTTGGCGTCGATGATATGAAATTTAACAGTTGCTACGAGTTCTCCAACCTTCATAAGTAATGTAATTGATCTAAGGGCTCCTTCACCCTTTTGGTTGAATCCTCTTAACATCATTTTATCGGGCGTGAGCTCTTCAGCTTTAATATCCAAAAAATCCAATGTCTGTAGGCTCAACAAGTTAAGTGATGCTCCAGGATCCACTAAAATTATAGATAACACAAATCTGCCAATGTTGACGGAGATGTAGAGAGGACGATTGTGGTCGGCGGTACCGACCAGCAAGTCTTCATCTGTGAAGGTTACCCATGACTGTTCTCTCAACAAGCAAACTTCATTTGAGGGTGTGCTAGCCAACTGAGCTAAGCAAATTTCTGGATCAAGCAAAGCTGTAACTCGAGATTCTCTCATCTCCTTTGACAGGATCAGAGCGTCGTAGATGCTTAGTCGGCCCGACAACTTCCTAAGATGGGTTAGCACATTGTAGTCTACTTTGCATGATCCTCCAACTTTATCTTCATCATGTGGTTCGTCCACTAGCGGAGGTGAGGGTATCTCTTCTTGAGTCATTATCTATTTTCCTTTATCAATTAAAGCTATTCTTGGTGGTAACACTTTTTCGCTCCTTAAGTAACTTCTGTGACTTCTTCTTCTAGAGATAATATTATTGAATCTTTCGGTGTCTCTTCTCGTCGTCGGAAAGAACTAAGTTGATGGCAAGCGGTGTACCATGACGCTTGAAAGTTGGCTCTTTGTCATCGGTGCCATCGTAAGCGATATCATTGATGTCTTCTTTGGACTTGACAATGAGTTCATCAAACTCGAGTACAATTTGAGGATCATTTTGGGGATCAAGATCGCAGCTAGATTGGTCATAATTAGTTATGTTATCACCAGAAACAGTCAAAACGTAGCTGAAATCACAATCATTATATTCATAAGACCCCAGAGGGACACAAAGATAATCATACAAAGTCAAGGGTTTGAGGATTTTCTTCCCCAAATCCAAGATAACCAATCTAGTAGAGGCAGCCCCTATCCTACCCCCCGTGCTATCAATCTTGGCAGTGACACTCTTCTTTTTGCCCTTTGTCCTTGATGATGACGAATCTTCTGGTAAAATCTTCATCTCAGGCTCGGTGTGTTGTAGACTCTGAATGGAGGCTTGTTTTAATGCAGACTGTATCTTGTTCAGTATCTTTTTGGACGATCTACTCCATACCTCATTCCATCCTTCTTCAGTGTTTGTAGAAGCTTATTTTGATGAATCCTGTATGTGATTAAGGACCCTCTTGAGTTCATCCCAAGTTGTACTTCATCCATCTATTCCAACGTACGGATCTATTGGAGAGATTGGCTAGACCAAAATCATGTTTATGGAACCCTTTTCAGATTCTCTGAAATACTTCTTTAGGATTGTTATGTTCTCTTCCTGGAGGTTCTTCTCGAGCCAGTCCTTAAAGATGAAACACTTGTCTATAGTGTGCCCAAGCAACCGGTGCTATGGGCATTAATTTGGTTCATTCTTCTTATCCAACTCTTCGGGGTTTTTTGGATTAGGTAGTTTGAATTATGGTTTCTTCATCAAGCTTTTGAATATTTTAGGTACAGCTTCATCCTTGAAGGAGTAAACAACTTTTTGTCGCTCTAACAGAGATATTCTTTTACCCGCTGTTCGAGGTGATCCCTCATGAGAAGGCCGTTGGTTGGATTGATTGTTTTGTTTCTGGGAGTACTGTGATGAAGACTTGCGACGCTCTTCTGCATATACCTTTATTGGCTGTTTTCCTTTGTCGACGGTTGCAACTACTCCAGATTTCTTTTCGAACACTATGGTCACCTTAGCCTTTTCATGTGGCTCCATGTGCTTCATTTCTTCTTGAAGANGAAAGTGGTATTTATCTTTAAAAATCAATTTAAGTTGACAAATGAACTCAAAATATTTTGAAATTTTTATGATGAGTTCTCTGGATCATAAATCACGGTGGAGATAAAAAATCAAGTAATTTAAATGTTTAAATTTTTCAAAATTAATTATTTTAGTGATTTAGTGTTTGTAAAATTTAAGTGCAATTTAAATGACTTGACCCATGAAATTATTTCTAGAGGCTTCTCTGGTCATGGTGGATCTTCCAAAATTTTCTTAGAATTTTATAACCAATAAGCTAATTTCCATGATTATTTTAAAGAAATAATGTGAAATAACTTGAAAAATGTGGGTCTATGTATAGAAAGCTCCTCTGACTTTAAAAAAATCAGAGAATACTTCCCCTGAGAGAGGCTACAATATGTCAAAATTTCAAGCCAAGGTGATGTGTCAATATGCATGCAAAATCAAATGATTCCAAATAGTGTTTAATTAATTAAAAATATTTTATGCATCAAATGGACTTGTACATTGTTTTCCTCTGTTCATTGAGCAAGAGGGTATCTTTATTTTATTTTTGTGATTTTTCTACACAAAGTTATGTATTTTTGAAGTTTTGGGGATTAAATAAATAAGAAAATGCCCCTATTTTTCTATTTAAACCGCGCGTGCCACCTCAACCTACGACGACTCCGAAGGCATGCGTGGCGCGCTCTGCTTGGACGCCGCCGTCCACGTAGCTTGCTGACTCGGCCCACTGTTTATGTCCAGAAGTGCTGTCTGGCTTGATCCCCTCCGTCCATTTGATACACGCTCGATCGAACGGCTTCACATCATCGTCCCCGATAGAACGATCCCATGCCCGTCCACACTAAAACCTTAAGATCTCAGCCTAGACTCAACCAAATCACCTTGGGTTTGATCCTATGGACTCATCTAACTGAGACAAACACATCCATACTGCTAAGATGCCATGAAATCAAGCTTAAGTAAATGGAGAATCAAAATAAGCTCGGGAGAAGGAGGAGTTTATACTTTGCTCTGAGAAGGGAAGCTTCGATCAGAGGTGCTCGGCACGTTCATTGGGGTCCAAGGAGGCTAACTCTGAGAAGGCAGGCTTCGATCAGAGGTGCTTGGCACGTTCGTTGGGGTCCAAGGAGGCTAAGGATTGAGTCTCTGGTCTTGGTGTAAGGTCTAAGTATGAATTCAACCAAGCTCGATTTCAGGTGTTGGTCTAGTGATATGGTAGAGGCTCTGTGGAAGGGGGATTTGATGGGGCTTTAGCTTCTTTCACTCTTGTGAATTGTGGGCACAAGAAATTGAAGTTTGATGGAGTGTTGAGGTGTATTGGGTTCTGTCCTGGTTTCCAGCAAGGTTTTAAGCTCAAAATTAAGCTCCGGCAATGGGAATGAGTGAGGGAAAATGGTTGGAATGCACTGAGGGGATCTTAGGGAAGCTCTGTGTNGTCCTCTATTTAATATAAAGAATTAAATAGGGTTTATATTAAGCTGGGTTTGGACATGCTTCCTATAAGGGCAAGCCCCTATAGTTAATTTCATCTTAAATGACCAAGGTCATCTAAGAAGACTCTCGATAAAAATCAAGAAATATTATCTTCAAGGAGTTTCAAATGACAGGACTTTTCAATGAGTGTTGACCTCACTTTTGGTTGNTGGGTGAGACTCTTCAACAAAATCGAATGTAGAGGTGTGAAAGGGGATCGGTTCAAATTTGGAACATTTTACTGTAGAATCCAAAGGAAGAAGAACTAGGGGATGTCATGGATCAGAGGAGAACCTCGGTGACTTCCCAAGCTATCCTAATGTTTGGCATAAATTTTGAGGAGAAATATTTAGGTGTTTCATCTTGCCAATTTTATTAGTTAGGGCTTACATTCGTGTGAAATGATCACACAAATAGCTTGGAAGATGTGAGGGTTTAGGTCGTGACAAACGATAACCTCGGAATCCTAAGAAGAGTTTGGGCTTATATTGTATAGCAGGGATATGCAAAGGCCTAAAGATAAGGTGAGGATTTAGGTTGCATAAGCAAGCAACCTCGAAGTCCTATGACTTTGTTGTTTAAGTCTAAGGAAGGAAGATTGGTTTAGCTGGGGAAGACATGTTTTGTGTTGAAGATGGCCGTACTGCCCACCATGCTAGCTCCAAGCACCTTACCGCGATAAGTTTGAGTTATCTAGTTTGTTAAGTTATAATATCAAATCATGTGGCCCTATGGTTGAAGTTCTTTAAATTTTATGAGGGCATATTAGAGTTGATTAGAGTGACACTGGTTAGGATCCTACGGTTCCCTCGTTCCGGCATCATTATTTTCTATTGGATTCACTTAGTCCTCCAACTTAATGAGTTCCATAATTTTATTTAAACCTTGGGAAGCCTCGTTAGCAACCGTAGGTCCAAATTAATGAGTTCCATAATTTCAATTAAACCGTGGGAATCCTAGTTAGCAACCGTAGGTTACCTCCTCCGAGGGATTCCCAATCATCCAATAGAGACGTCTTAATTTAGTTGAAGTTGTGTTTTTTTGTATGATGTTTGTGATTAAATTTTGAGTTGTTTTATATTTTGAACATTGTGGCGGTGAATTTTATCTTGGTTGATTTTAGTTTTGGTTTTGGGTTGTAGTTTTGGTTATAATTAACATGCAAGTTTATGTAGGTAAATGCAAGCATGAAACATGTAAGGAAAAGGCAGAAGAAAGACCGTACTATAAACTCTAAAAGCGTGCGTGGCAAGTTTTCTCGTTCCACCACCTGAAACTTGAAAATGCATGTGAGGACATTTATGAAGAGCAGGAAAAGTAGAGTTCTAAGGGGTTTTCCTAACTCTATGCTGTATTTTGGTAAGTCCTTAAAAGTTTAATGAAGGATGATTCCATTGAGCAAAGAATATTAAGTTTAATAGGCCTCTGAAGTATCCAACAAGTTAGGAAGGGGAGGCAGGTCCATGCCTCCCTCTCACCAACTTGTGAAAAGTCTCGAGTCCATTTGAAATTATTATGTTACTTAATGGTTCATTCTGTAAATATCCTTGATGCTCAATGAACATTGATGTCCCAATTATCCCTAAGAATAGGGTAATTATCACTTATCATTCAATTTAAGAATTATGTGGGTGAAGACCCTTGAAAGGGCAAGTGAGTGTAATTTCAACACTTAGCCAAATTTTAATCCTAATTGGGCTTAGTGGTGTTTCAAGGATGTTTGATTTAATTATGTTTATTTCTCTAATCCTCATTTAGTCAATTTTTGATTTAGCCTAAGTCACCATTAAGCCCTTTAAGATCTAGGTGAGTGTCTTAATTAGAGGGTTAAGTTTTAAGTAGTCATGATTCATGATTTGAATTTTATTTGAATGTCAACATAGGGCTAATAAATTGATTAATTATTGGTTTCAAAAGTCATACCCCTAAGTCCAGGATCATTTAGTTTTAATAAGCTTCCAAATTTTGATTAATTTAGAAATTTTATTAATCTTAATTAAGAAAGTGAGATTGGTTTCTACCAATTAACCCCTTT
>JXCR01130690.1:26636-51052 GCA_002079205.1 Phalaenopsis hybrid cultivar
GGCTAAAAATCAAGTTTTTATTTTAAATATAATTTTACTTTTATAAAATATCCCTGATCACAGAGAACTCAAAAAATTAAGTGTCATAATTTTTTGAGTTTTATTTTGATTTTTTAAAAATCATTTAAATGTCAAAAGTGGTATTTATCTTTGAAAATCAATTTAAGTCATCAAATGAACTCAAAATATTTTAAACTTTTTATAATGAGTTCTCTAAATCATAAACCACGGTGGAGATCAAAAATCAAGTTATTTAAATGTTTAAATTTTCCAAGATTATTTGTTTTAGTGATTTAGTGTTTGTAAAATTTACGAGTATTTTAAATGAATTCACCCATAAAATTATTTCCAAAGGCTTCTCTAGTCATGGTGGACCTTTCAAAATTTTCTTAGGATTCTCTAATCAAAATACTAATTTCCATGATTATTTTAATGAAATAATGTAGAATAGCTTGAAAAATATGGATCTCTTTATAGGAACCTTCTCTTACTTTGGAAAAATTAGAGAATATTTCCCTTGATAGAGGCTACAACATGCAAAATTTTCAAGCCAAGGTGATGTGCCAATATGCATGGAGAATCAAATGATTCAAAATAGTGTTTAATTAATTAAAAATAAAATATCCATCAAATGGTCTCAAAATTTATTCCACATTGTTTTCCTCTGTTCACTGAGCAAGAAAGTATTTTTATTTTATTTTTGTGATTTTTCTACACAAAGTTAGAATTTTCTAAGCTAAGGGTATTTAAATAATTTGAAAAACCCTATTTATCTATTTAAACCACGCGTGCTGACTAGATCCTAGGCAGCTCCGAAGGCAACCGTGTCGCGCTCTGGTTTTACGCCGTCATCCACGTAGCTGCTGACTCGGTTCACGGTTTATGTCCCGAAGCACTATCTGGCTTAATCCCCTCCGTTCGTTTGATACACGCTCGATTGAATGGCTCCCCTTCATCATCCCTGATAGAATGATTATGTGACCGACCACACCAAAACCCTAAGATCTCAGCCTAGACTCAACCAAATCACCTCGGGATTGATCTTATGGACTCGTCTAAGTGAGACGAACATATCTATACGATAATCATGCAATTAAATTAAGCCTAATTAAATGGAGAATCGAAATAGTCTCGAGATGAAGTGAGGTTTTATACTTTTGCTCTGAGAAGTGAAGCTTCTATCAGAGGGGTTTGGCACGTTTGTTGGGGTCCAAGGAGGCTAGGGATTGAGTCTCTAGTCTTGGTGTAAGGCTTAAGTTGGAATTCAATCACGGCTGGATTTGGGCGTTGGTCTAGAGCTATGGTAGAGGCTCTGTGGGTGGGGGATTTTATGGAATTTTGGCTTCTTTCACTGTCGTGAAGGTGTGGGTGAAGTTATTTTGAGTTTGGTGGAATGTGGAGGTGTGTTGGGTTCTGTCCGGGTTTTTGGCAAGGTTTCAAGCTCAAAATTGAGGTCCGACAATGGAATTGGTGAGGAAAAATGGTTGGAATGCACTGAGGGGATCTTAAGGAAGCTGTGTGTGAAGTTTGGAGAGGTCTCTCTAAGA
The DNA here is from genome assembly GCA_002079205.1 of Phalaenopsis hybrid cultivar. Taxonomy (NCBI): domain Eukaryota; kingdom Viridiplantae; phylum Streptophyta; class Magnoliopsida; order Asparagales; family Orchidaceae; genus Phalaenopsis; species Phalaenopsis hybrid cultivar. The sequence continues at coordinate 28,184 of JXCR01130690.1, forward strand.
AAATCTTAGCACACCTCCCATGGTCGTGGGAGGTGAGTTTTTATAAAAATTTCCATGGGATGGCTCTCAGGGCACAAGTTTGGGTACATTGTGGTGCTTAGTTGGAGGGCAGAGGAGCTCTTCTATTTGATTTGGATGAGCTGGCCTCTAAGTTTGATTTGGGTGAGGTGCCATGGGGTGGCTATTGGTTTTGAGCTTTTCTAGCCACTAGGCTGGCCGGCAGGCCAGGAGGAGGTGGCTAGGAGCTCAGGGAACCTAGAGGAATCCATCACGACAATTTAATGCAAATGTGCTTTGATTTGGAAAAGATACCTTAAGTATGACATTTTTGGAAATAATATCCTTTAATTTGGGGAACCTTTGGTACATGTCTTGATTAAGGTGGTTTCATGCTGTTTGGAACGGTCATTAAGTCCAACTAATGGCTGGGGTGGAGTTAATTTGGTGACTTTGTGGTGGTTAGGTCACATTTAGTGCATGGGTCCAAGTGGGTGAAAATGACCAAAACTTGAGTTTGGGCTAGGCTAGCCATGAAAATTGGATCAAATAAATATTTCATTTGGTGTATATGATCATAAGTAACAACTTTAGTGAAGAATGGAAGTGGTTTTGAGCTCAATTGAAGGGTCAATTTGAGGGAATTTTGAACTTTTTTTGGTCATGTTGGGCTAGGCTTGGGTCTAGCTTGGGTTAGCCTTGGGCTAGGTACAAATTGATTATTGTAAATGGTTGGGAAGAGGTTTTGAGCTCAATTGAAGGGTCAATTTGAGGGAATTTTGATTTTTAGTCAATTTGGTCATGATTTTGAGCTCAATTGGAGGGTCAATTTGAGGGAATTTTGAACTTTAATCAATTTGGTCATGTAGGCTAGACTTGGGTCTAGCTTGGGTTAGCCTTGGGCTAAGTCCAAATTTGATTATTGTAAATGGTATAAGCTTGGGTCTAGCTTGGGTTAGCCTTTGGCTAAGAAAAAAATTGATTATTTTGAATGGTCAATAGGGACCTCATGAAGAGTTTTCGACATGAATTGGATGCCAATTTGGAGGTTAAGGATATCAATTGGGTGAAATTTTGGGGCTTAGCCAATTTGGGGCTAAATTTGGGAATTTTGAATTTAGGCCAAAATCAAATGGGTATGAGGCTTCACCAAGGTCAATTGATGGTTGATTTTGATGTATATGATTGTTATCAAGATTTTTCAACATTAATTGATGCCAATTGATCAGGTTATGACTCCAATTTGGTGAGATTAGGTCATGTGGTCAAAATTAGGGTTTTGACTCAAATCAAAATTGAGCTTAAATAATGGTCCAATTGGGCTTGGATTTGGCTTAGTATTGTCATAAAAAAGTTAATTTGAGTTTAGGATTGAAATTGAGGTCAAATTGATGGACATTTGAATTTAATTTGGGGAATTTAGGCCCTCAAAGGCAAATTTGCGGGTTTTGGTTAAAGATGGTCAAATTGGCCAAATTGGGTTATGTGGTAGTTGAGAGAAAAATAATTGGAAATATTTAGGATTTATCGGGTTTTTCTGGGAATTTTTGGAATTTTTGAAATTTTTGGTCCAAGAGGGGTATTTTGCTAATTTGGGGGTGTTTTAGGGGTAAAAGGCCAAGATGGGTATTTTNTAAGACCTAAGTGAGTGTCTTAATTGGTTTTGAAAAGGGTTAAGCTTTAAGTGATCATGATTTATGACTTAGATTTTTATGTGAAAATCAAAATAGGGGTATTAAATTGATTAATTTTTGACTTCAAAAGTCATACCCCTAAGTCCAGGATCATTTAATTTTAATAAACTTCCAAATTTTTAATAATTTAGAAAGTTATTAACTTATCTTTTTAATGAGGAAAGTGAGATTGGTTTCTACCAATTAATAGATTTAGAATTTATTATCTTAATTAAGAAAGTACAATTGGTTTCTACCAATTAACCCCTTTGTGTTTCAAACTTAGTAATCTTAATTTTGGAAGTAAGATTGGTTTTCACCAATTAAACCCTTGTGTTTCAATCATCAAATAAATTAATTAAGATCAGAGGTTACTCATTTTCCCTCCTTGAATTAAGCCTAAATGTTAATTAAGGCTAAATTTCCAAAATTACACATATTCCCACCTAAGGCTCTAACAATTCATAATTTGTCAAATTCAATTCAAATGAGTTTGAAATTTTTATCCTACCTCATTCATGAGTCAATTGAGACATCAGAGGAGAAAGTGTGATTTTTCAAAATTTAATTTAATTTATATAATTATTTTCATGTAAAGATAGGATTTTTCAAAGAAAATTCCTAACTAGACCAAGGTAAATTATAATCCCTTAAAATTTTTACTGGAGGTAGACCTAGATTAGAGGAGCCTTTAGATCAATTTTCATAATTTTTTTGAATTCTTTGTGATTTATTAGAATTATTTTAAATTTTGGGTTATTTAATAGAAATAAAATATTTCAGGTGGTGAAAATTATGTTTTTTCTTTTTGAAAAATCTCCCTAAGGTCAGAAAACTCAGAGGAGCAAGTTTTATATTTTTCTGATTTTTCTTTGATTTATTGGAATTATTTTAGTGAAAACTCATTTTTAAGCCTTTATAAAAAAAATATTTTTAAGCTTTGAAAATAAATATCTTTATTTAGAAAATCAGGAAAAATATTCAAAATTATTTTTAATGCTTTGAAATTCAATATCGTATATTTAGAAAACCAGGGAAAATATTCTAATTGTTCCTAAGTGATTAGGAAACAATTTAGAACATTTCCATGAGTTTNGGTTTCACTAGGCATTTGCTTTTCCACCATGAGCTCTCCAATAGACACATGATGTTGTGCCCTGACAAATATTTTTACAAATGATTGTTCCAACTCAGAAAATGTTTTAACTAACCCATTAAGTAGTTCAGTGTACCAGTCAAAAGCAATTCCTGACAAACTGCTGACGAACTATTGTCAGAGTAGAGCTTCATTATTCCTCGTGTTACCACAAATGGCTCAAAAATGTGCTAAGTGTTGTCTGGGATTTCCAGTCCCATCGAATATCTTAAATTTTGGGGTAATAAAACCCTTAGGGAAAGGGACGTCATCGAACTCCTCCGGGTAAGGTCTACCCTTTAAAATTGATGCACTGCCCTTGGATTGGGCTAAGGCATCCCGTATCTGTTCAATCATTTGCTTGAACTCTTTTTCTGGCATGGCACCTGATGGAGAATCTTTCTTTGACTGTTCATCTTTGTCTGCCAAAGTAGCCTCCCTTCTTTCATCTGTGATGTGTATGATTTCTGGCTGATTAATATCTGGAGAAGCCAATCTTGGTGCTTGTGATTGCCCCTGAATGGTGGCCATGGCGGTCATAGTTGCAGTCATCTCTTTTGTTCTTTTCTCCAATAGATTGACCTGTTCATCCCTTAGAAGGATAACCCTACGCAGCTCATCTACGGTGTTCTCTTTGATGTGGGGTTGAGCCTCGCGCGCAGAGGTGGTAGCTCTAGTTTTGATTACATGGACATCAATGAAATCCTCCTCCAAGTAATCACTGTACTCAAAATCACTCACAATTAATGGCAAAATGCCCATGTGGAATTAGTCCACCAACACACCTATTGGGGATTCAACCACCTATAAAAATTTAAAGAGTCCTTAATGGCCTTCTGATTCTGTTCAAAGATGGTTGAACAGCTAGTCCTGTAGTCGAAGGAGTTGGCTGTACTTTCCCAAGACAGAACTGGGTAAAGTATGTCAACAAAAGATGGTAAATTTGGTCCAAGAGGGACATGGACACATTGCCGATGTGTGAAAATAATATTTCCTGATTTTAATGGAGAGAAAAGCACATCCCCAGCGGAGTCGCCAGAAGCTGTCGACATTATTTTGGGGGTTTATTTGTGGGGAGTTGCCCGTAAGAAGCTGTCGATCGCTGGAATCAAAATCCTGTCACCTGCTTCAGAAGGACGTTGAAGTATGAAATCAAACTGACCCCATATTTTTTATAGTATAAAATGAAAGAGCACTGTACCTCAAATCTTGTATCCATCTCAAAGGATAAATACAAGACTTGAGGATGAGGCATGATCAAATAATCTAAGGAAAGTATCACGTCCATTTGGTCTGTGAAACCTTTGTATTTGCCAAAAAGTTCCCCTATTTAATATAAATGATTAAATAGGGTTTATTTTAAGCTGGGTTCAGACATGCTTCCTATAAGGGCAAGCCCCTATAGTTGATTACATCTTAAATGAATAAAGTCACCTAAGAAAACTCTAGATAAAGATCAAGAAAATAATATCTTCAAGGGGTTTCAAAGGGTAGGACTCTTCAATGAGATTGAACGTAGAGGTGTGAAAAGGGATTGGTTCAAATTTGGAACATTTTATGGTAGAATCCAAAGGAGGAAGAACTAGGGGATGTCAGGGATCCAGAGACAAACCTCGGTGACTTCCCAAGCTATCCTAATGTTTAGCTTCAGTTTTGAGGAGAAATATTAAGGCGTTTCATCTTGCCATATTGATTTATTATGGCTTACATTCGAGTGAAACGATCACATAAATAGCCTGGAAGATGTGAGGATTTAGGTCGTGACAAACGACAACCTCGGAATAATCACACAAATAGCCTGGAAGATATGAGGATTTAGGTCGTGACAAACGACAACCTCGGAATCTTAAGACGAGTTAGGGCACTATCACACAAATAGCCTGAAAGATGTGAGGATTTAGGTCATGACAAACGACAACCTCGGAATCCTAATGATGTGAGGATTTAGGTCGTGACAAACGACAACCTCGGAATCCTAAGACGAGTTAGGGCTTAATATACCAGGGTTATACAAAAGCCTAAAGATAAGGTGAGGATTTACATTGCATAAGCAAGCAGCCTCAAAGTCCTATGGCTTTGTTATTTAAGTCTAAGGAAGTAAGATTGGTTTAGCTGGGGAAAACAGGTTTTGCTGTTGAAAATGGTCGTGCTGGCCACCATGCTAGTCCCGAGCTCCTGCAGTGATGAGTTTAAGTTTTCTAGTGCGTCAAGTTATAGTGGCCCTATGTTTGAAGTTCTTTAAATTTTATGAGGTCATATTAAAGTTGATTAGAGCGACACTGGTTAGGATCCTACAATTTCCTTGTTCTGGCACCACTATTTTCTATTGGATTCACTTAGTCCAAATGAACTTACTAAAGTCAACTTAATGAGTTCCATAATTTCATTTAAACAGTATTAAGCTTCGTTAGCAACCGTAGGTTACTCCTCCAAGGAATTCCCGATCATCCGATAGAGATGTCTTAATTTAGTTGAAGTTGTAGTTTTCTGATATGTTTATGATTAAATTTTGAGTTGTTTTATATTTTTAATGTTGTGGTGGTGAGTTTTATCTTGGTTGATTTTAATTTTAGTTTTGGGTTATGGTTATGGTTAACATGCAAGTTTATGTAGGTAAATGCAAGCATGAAACATGTAAGGAAAAGGCAGAAGAAAGACAGTACTATAAACTGTAAAACCGTGCCTGGCGAGTCTTCTCGTTCCACCACCTGAAACTTAAAAATGCATGTGAGGGCATTTATGAAGAGCAGGATAAGTAAAGTTTCGATAATTTTCCTAACCCTATGTCATATCTTGGCGGTTCCTTAGAAGTTTAATTAAGGATGACTTTATCAAGCAAGATATATTAAGTTTGGTAGATCTTTGAGGTATCCAACAGATCTAGAGAAAGAGGCAGGACCATGCTACTCTCTCGTTGCCTAGTAGAAAATTCCGAGTTCTTTTTAAACTTATTATGTTGCTTAATAACTTATCCTATAAATACCCTTAATGCTCAATGAACATTGATGTCTCAATTATCCATAAGAAAGGGGTAATTATCATTTATCATTTAATTTAAAAATTATGTGAGTGAATTCCCTTGAAGGGGAAGTTAGTGTAATTTGAACACTTAGCCAAATTTTTAATCCTAATTAGGTTTAGTGGTATTTCAAGGATGTTTGATTTAATTATGTTTATTTCTCTAATCTTTATTTAGTCAATTTTTATTTAGCCTAAGTCACCACTAAACTCTTGAGTCCTAGGTGAGTGTCTTAATTAGTTTTGAAAAGGGTTAAACTGTAAGTGGTCATGATTCATGATTTGGATTTTATTTGAAAATGAAAATAGGGGTATTAAATTTATTAATTGTTGACTTCAACGGTCATACCCCTAAGTCCAGGATCATTTAATTTTAGTAAACTTCCATATTTTTTTAATGATTTAGAAATTTATTAACTTATCTTTTTAATGAGGAAAGTGAAATTGATTTCTACCAATTAAGTGTTTCAAACATCAAATGAATTGATTAAGATCAGAGGTTACTTATTCCCCTCCTTGACTTAAGCCTAAATGTTAATTAAGGCTAAATTTCTAAAATTACACATTTGCCCTTAAGGCTCTAAAACCTCATAATTTGTCAAATTCAATTTAAATGACTTTGGAATTTTTATCCTACCTCATTCATGGGTCAATTGAGTCATCAGAGGAGAAAATGTGATTTTTTCAGAATTTAATTTATTTTATATAATTATTTTTAATCAAAAATAGGATTTTTCAAAGAAAACACCTAACTTGACCAAGGTAAATTATAATCTCTTGAAATTTTTATTAGAGGTAGACTTAGACTAGAGAAGCCTTTGAATCAAATTTCATAATTTTTTGAATTCTCTGAGATTTATTAGAATTATTTTAAGTTCTCGGTTATTTAATAAAAATTAAATATTTTAAATAATGAAAATTGAGTTTTGTATTTTTTTGAAAATCTCTCTAAGGTCAGAGGACTCAAAGGAGCAAATTTTATAATTTTTTGATTTTCCTTTGATTTATTGAAATTATTTTAGTGAAAACTCATTTTTTAGACTTTAAAAATTATTTTTTAAGCTTTGAAATTCAATATTTTTATTTAGAAAATCAGAAAAAATATTCTAATTATTTTTAAGTGATTAGGAAGCAATTTAGAATATTTTCATGAGTTTTATTATTTTTGTGATTTTTATGAATTTTTACTNAAAGTGTTATAAAGCACATTGACTAATCCAGAGTTTGGTCCCTAGTTCTGTGGTTAGGCTGGAGGATAACGACTGCCACTCCAGAGCTCCCACTACTCCCTCCTCTGAGACCTAACAATCTCCCATTAATTTCCAATCAACTGGACTAAATTGCATATTTTAATCTGTCACCTTAAAATGTATAATTTTGTATCCATCAAAGTATATTTCCCTATTTATTTGCACTCAATTCCATGGATGACATACTCTCCCATAAAATAAAATGTGATTCTCCCCTGTTATGGAAATCATATCCCTTTTCATAACATATGTTCTCCACATGGTTTAACATTTCAATTGGCCAGATTGAAAAGTAAATGAAGATTAGAGCTCAAATCATCACTAATTATTAAGATTCAAAACCATAGAAAACAAAATCAATTCTTCACAAAATCATATCTCAATTTAGGGAGAAGGATAAAGTAGAATATCAGAATTCATGAGAAGGAAACGAAAAAACATGGATTTCATATATTAAAACAAGTTTACAAAACAAAAGAAATTAAAGATATAAATTATCTCACAATCCTTCCCAAACAAATCCCTAGAAGTTTTCTCCAAGTCTTTCTCTTTTTATAAGCACACTCAATTCTCTCTTAGAAGTGCAATGAAAAAGAAATCTCTCATCTTTCCTCTCTTCTTACAACCCTAGAAGAAGATCTCATTTTTTTCTCTCCNTTCCAAGTCTTTCTCTTTTTATAAGCACACTCAATTCTCTCTTAGAAGTACAATGAAAAAGAAATCTCTCATCTTTCCTCTCTTCTTACAACCCTAGAAGAAGATCTCATTTTTTTCTCTCCTCACTTTTCACGCCGCCCCCATTTTCTTGTCCTTTTCATCCCTCCTTCAACTCCTTGAAATCTCTTTCTTTTATTTTGGGCTGCCACTTTCAAAAGAAATTCAAAATTTCCTCCAGAATTCCTTCTAAAAGTTAACTTTTTTTTAATTCAAAATATGTGTCATTTGATCCAAGAGACATATCTGATCATAAAAGAACCTTCCAATGTGTCTAAAATTATTGAATTACTCCAATAGGTGTGTAGAACAAGTGTCCCTTTGAAAGTTCATGCAAAATTTATCTCNCTCAAAATAAATTCAAAATTTCCTCCAGAATTCCCTCTAAAAGTTAACTTTTTTGAATTCAAAATATGTGTCATTTGATCCAAGAGACATATCTGTTCATAAAAGAACCTTCCAAAGTGTTTAAAATTATTGAATTACTCCAATAGGTGTGTAGAACAAGTGTCCCTTTGAAAGTTCATGCAAAATTTATCTCAAACTGGCTTAATCCGCATAAGTCATCTCTGGTGCGTCTTGCGGCAATCCTTTATCAAACGGTGCATCATGCGCCATAATTTCAAAATTTGATGTTTTGGTTCCAAAGTTTTTCCTTTTTTGTCATATTTGCTCCAAATATCTAAAAATGTGTCGGCGTTATTTCGGGTTGGTTTGTGGGGAGTTGCCCGTAAGAAGCTNTCAGCGACCGACAGCTTCTTACGGGCAATCCCCCAAACCAAACCCAAAACAATCGCCGACATTGGGACACCCACATTCAGACATTGTGATTGCGATATCCAAACGTCAATTTCTCCTCATTCCATCCAATTAACTTCATGCAACACATGCAACCTTACTAAGAGCCNACCAGAAGCTGTCGATGTTATTTCGGGTTGGTTTGTGTGGTTGCCCGTAAGAAGTGTCGGTCGCTGGAATCGAAATCTCGTCGCCCACTTAGGAAGGACGTTGAAGTATGAAATCAAACTGACCCCATATTTTTCATAGTTTAAAACAAAAGAGCATTGTATCTCAAATCTTGTATCTATACCGAAGGATAAACACAAGAATTGAGGATGAGGCTCGATCAAATAAACTAAGGAAAGTATGACGTCCGTTTGGTCTGCGAAACCTTTGTATTTGCCGACAAGTTCCTCTATTTAATATAAAAGATTAAATAGGGTTTATATTAAGCTGAGTTCGGACATGGTTCCTATAAGGCAAGCCCCTATAGTTAATTACATCCTAAATGACCAGTCACTTAAGAAGACTCTCGATAAAAAAATAGAAATTTTATATTCAAGGAATTTCAAAGGGTAGAACTCTTCAACGAAATTGGACATAGAGGTGTGAAAAAGGATTGGTTCAAATTTGGAACATTTTATTGTAGAATCAAAAGGAAGAGGAACTAGGGGATGTCATGGATCCAGAGGAAAACCTCGGTGACTTTCCAAGCTATCCTAATGTTTGGCTTCAGTTTTGAGGAGAAATATTTAGGTGTTTCTTCCTGCCAATTTTATTAGTTATGGCTTACATTTGTGTGAAATGATCACACAAATAGCTTGGAAGATGTGAGGATTTACGTCGTGACAAACGACAACCTCAAAATTCTAAGACAAGTTAGGGCTTATATTGTATAGTAGGGCTATGCAAAGGTCTAAAGATATGGTGAGGATTTACTTTGCAAAAGCAAGCAACCTTGAAGTCCTATGGCTTTGTTGTTTAAGTCTAAGGAAGGAATATTGGTTTAGCTGGGGAAGAAAGGTTTTGCTGTTGAAGATGGCCGTGCTGCCCACCAAGCTAGCTTGCCACAATAAGTCTGGGTTATCTATTGTGTCAAGTTATAATATCAAATCAGGTGGCCCTATGGTTGAAGTCCGCGACGAGTTTGAGTTATCTAGTGTGTCAAGTTATAATATCAAATCAGGTAGCCCTATGGTTGTCGCGACGAGTTTGAGTTATCTAGTGTTCAAGTTATAATATCAAATCAGGTAGCCCTATGGTTGAAGTTCTTCAAATTTTATGAGGCCATATTAAAGTTGATTAGAACGACACCGGTTAGGATCATACAGTTCCCTCGTTTTGTCACCACTATTTTCTATTGGATTCACTTAGTCCAAATGAACTTACTAAACTCAACTTAATGAATTCCATAATTTCATTTAAACCGTGGGAAGCCTCGTTAGCAATCGTAGGTTACCTCCTCCGAGGGATTTCTCGATCATCCGATAGAGACATCTTAATTTGGTTAAAATTGTGGTTTTGTGTAATGTTTGTGATTAAATTTTGAGTTGTTTTATATTTTGAATGTTGTGGCGGTGAATTTTATCTTTTCGAATTTAGTTTGATTTTGGGTTATGGTTATAGTTAACATGTGAGTTTATGTAGGTAAATGTAAGTAGGAAACATGTAAGGAAAAAGGCAGAAGAAATACAATACTATAAACTGTAAAAGCGTACCTCGCGAGTCTTCTCGTTCCACCACCTGAAATTTGAAATGCATGTGAGGGCTTTAATGAAGAGCAGAAAAAGTAGAGTTCTGAGGGGTTTTCCTAACTCTATGTTGTATTTTGGTGGGTCCTTAAATGTTTAATTAAGAATAATTCCATTGAGCAGAGAATATTAAGTTTAATATGCCTCTGAGGTATCCAACAAGTTAGGAGGGGGAAGCAGGTCCAGCCTCCCCTCTCACCAACTAGTTAAAAGCCTCGAGTCCATTTAAACTTATTATGTTGCTTAATGGTTCATCCTATAAATACCCTTGTTAGTGAACATTGATGTATCAATTATCCCTAAGAAAGGGGTAATTATCATTTGTCATTCAATTTTCTCACCAACTAGTGAAATGTCTCGAGTCCATTTAAACTCATTATGTTGCTTAATGGTTCATCCTGTAAATACCCTTATTACTTACTGATGTCTCAATTATCCCTAAGAATTGGGTAATTATCACTTGTGATTCAATTTAAGAATTATGTTCTGATTGTTCAATTATCCCTAAGAATAGGGTAATTATCATTTAATTTAAAAATTATGTGGGTGAAGACCCTTAAAGAGACAAGTTAATGTAATTTCAACACTTAGCCAAGTTTTAATCCTAATTGGGCTTAGTGGTGTTTCCAGGATGTTTGACTTAGTTATGTTTATTTCTCTAATCCTTGTTTAATCAATTCTTGATTTAGCCTAAGTCACCACTAAGCCCTTTAAGACCTAAGTGAGTGTCTTAATTAGAGGGTTAAGTTTTAAGTGGTCATGATTCATGATTTGAATTTTATTTGAAGTCAACTTAGGGGTATTAAATTGATTAATTATTGACTTCAAAATTCATACCCCTAAGTCCAGGATCATTCAATAAAGGGGTATTAAATTGATTAATTATTGACTTCAAAATTCATACCCCTAAGTCCAGGATCATTTGATTTTAATAAACTTCCAAATTTTAATAATTTAGAAATTTATTAACTTAATTAAGAAAGTGAAATTATAATATACTTACAAATTTTAATAATTTAGGAATTTATTAGTCTTAATTAAGAAAATAAGATTGGTTTCTTAATAAACTTCCAAATTTTAATAATTTAGAAATTTATTAATCTTAATTAAGAAAGTGCACCCTTTGTATTTCAAGCATCAAATCAATAGATTAAGATCAGAGGTTACCCATTCCCCTCCTTGACTTAAGCTAAAATGTTAATTAAGGCAAAGTTTCCAAAATTACACATTTGCCCCTAAGGTTCTATTAGTTCATAATTAATCAAATTCAATTCAAATGACTTTGAAATTTTTACTCTACCTCCTTAATGGGTCAATTGAGACATCAGAGTAGGAAATATGATTTTTCAAGATTTAATTTAATTTATATATTTATTTTCATGCAAAAATAGGATTTTTCAAAGAAAATTCCTAAAATTGACCAAGGTAAATTATAATTCCTTGAAAGTTTTGTTCGAGGTAGAACTAGACCAAAAAAGCCTTTGGACAAAATTTCATGATCTTTGAAATTTTTACTGAAAGTAGAATAGACTAGAAGAGCCTTTGGGTCAAATATCACAATTTTTTGAATTCTCTGTGACTTATTAGAATTATTTTAAGTTCTGGGTTATTTAAAAAAGATAAAATATTTTTAATAGTGAAAATTAAGTTTTATATTTTTGAAAAATCTCCCTAAGATCAGAGAACTCAGAGGAGAAAATTTTATATTTTTTTTTTATTTTCCCTTGATTTATTGGAATTATTTTAGTGAAAACTCATTTTTAGCCTTTTAAAAATTATTTTTAATGCTTTGAAATCATATTTTTCTGATTTTTCTTTGATTTATTGAAATTATTTTAGTGTAAACTCATTTTTTAGCCTTTAAAAATTATTTTTAAGCTTTAAAATTCAAAAACTTATTTTTAGCCTTTTAAAAGTTATTTTTAAGCTTTAAAATTCAATATCTTTATTTATAAGAAAAATATTCTATTTGCTTCTAAATGATTAGGAAACAATTTAGAACATTTCCATGAGTTTTATTATTTTTATGATTTTTATGAATTTTTAANGAATTAATCTAATTGTTACTAGGTGATTAGGAAACAATTTAGAACATTTCCATGAGTTTTATTATTTTTATGATTTTTATGAATTTTTNTTGATTATTTAAATATTTAAAATAGGCTAAAAATCATGTTTTTATTTTAAATATAATTTTATTATTAGGAAATACCCCTGATCACAGAGAACTCAAAAAGCTAAATTTCATAATTTTTTGAGTTATATTTTAATTTTTAGAAATCATTTAAATGACAAAAGTGGTATTTATCTTTAAAAAACAACTTAAGTTGTCAAATGAACTCAAAATATTTTAAAATTTTTATGATGAGTTCTCTGGATCATAAATCATANCAGGAAAAATATTCTAATTGTCCTAAGTGATTAGGAAGCAACTTAGAACATTTCCATGAGTTTTATTATTTTTGTGATTTTTATGAATTTTCTAAGTGATTAAGAAGCAATTTAGAACATTTCCATGAGTTTTATTATTTTTGTGATTTTTATGAATTTTTAATTGAGCAATTTAGAACATTTCCATGAGTTTTATTATTTTTGTGATTTTTATGAATTTTTAATTATTCAAATAATTAAAATAGGCCAAAAATTAAGTTTTTATTTTAAATATTATTTTATTTTTATAAAATATCCTAAAATAGGCCAAACATTAAGTTTTTTAGTTTAAATACTATTTTATTTTTATAAAATACCCCTCATCACAAAGAACTCAAAAAACTAAGTTTCATAATTTTTTGAGTTATATTTTAATTTTTAANTTTAAATATCATTTTATTTTTAGAAAATACCCCTGATAACAGAGAACTCAAAAAAACTAAGTTTCATATTTTTCTAAGTTTTATTTTAATTTTTAAAAATCATTTAAATGCCAAGAGTGGTATTTATGTTTAAAAATCAATCTAAGTTGTCAATTGAACTCAAAATACCTTGAAATTTTTATGATGAGTTTTCTGGATCATAACTCACAGTGGAGATAAAAAATCAAGTCATTTAAATGTTTATATTTTCCAAATTAATTATCTTAGTGATTTAGTATTTGTAAAATTTAAGGATATTTTAAATGACTTGACCTATGAAATTATTTTCAATGGTTTCTTTGGTCATGGTGGACCTTCCAAAAATTTTTTAGAATTTTATAACCAAGATGCTAATTTCTATGATTATTTTAAAAAAATAATATGAAATAAATTGAAAAATGTGGGTCTCTGTATAGGAAGCTCCTCTGACTTTGAAAAAATCAGAGAATATTTCCCGTGACAGAGGCTACAACATGCAAAAATTCCAAGCCAAGGTGATGTGACATCATGCATGGAGAATCAAATAATTTAAAATAGTATTTCATTAATTAAAAATAAAATATGCATAACATGGTCTTGAAATTTATTCCACATTATTGTCCTTTGTTCACTGATCAAAAGGATATTCTTATTTTATTTTTGTGATTTTTCTACACAAAGTTATGAATTTTCTAAGTTGAGGGTTTTTAAATAAATAACAAAAAGCCCTATTTATCTATTTAAACCGCGCGTGCCACCTCAACCTATGACGGCTCCGAAGGCATGCGTGGTGCGCTCTGGTTGGATGCCGCTGTCCACGTAGCTTGTTGACTCGGCCCGGTGTTTATGTCCCGAAGTGCTGTCCGGCTTGATCTCCCCCGTCCATTTGATACAAGCTCGATCGAACGCTCCCCGTCATCGTCCCCGATAGAATGATCCCGTACCCGTCCACACTAAAACCTTAAGATCTCAGCCAAGACTCAACCAAATCACTTCGGGTTTGATCCTATTGACTCGTCTAAGTGAGACAAACACATACATATGGCTAAGATGCCATGACATCAAGCTTAAGTAAGTGGAGAATCAAAATAAGCTCGAGAGAAGGAGAAGTTGTATATCTTTGCTCTGAGAAGGGAGGCTTTGATCAGAGGTGCTCGACACGTTTGTTGGGGTCCAAGGAGGCTAGGGATTGAGTCCCTGGTCTTGGTGTAAGGCCTAGGTATGAATTTAAACAAGCTCGATTTCAGGTGTTGGTCTAGAGCTATGGTAGAGGCTCTGTGGAAGGGGGATTTGAAAGGGCTCTGGCTTCTTTCACTCTTGTGAAGGTGTGGGCACAAGCAATTGAAGTTTGGTGGGGTGTGAGCTTCTTTCACTCTTGTGAAGGTGTGGGCACAAGCAATTAAAGTTTGGTGGAGTGTGGAGGATCTTCTTTCACTCTTGTGAAGGTGTGGACACAAGTAATTGAAGTTTGGTGGAGTGTGGAGGTGTTTTTCACTCTTATGAAGGTGTGGGCACAAGAAATTGAAGTTTGGTGGAGTGTGGAGGTGTATTAGGTTCTGTCCTGGTTTCCGGCAGAGTTTCAAGCTAAAAATTGAGCTCCGGCAATAGGAATGGGTGAGGAAAAATGGTTGGAATGCACTGAGGGGATCTTAGGGAAGCTCTGTGTGAAGTAGAGGCATCTCTAAGAAAATTTTAGCACACCTCCCATGGGCGTGCGAGGTGAGTTTTTATAATAATGGCCATGGGGTGGCTCTCAGGGCATAAGTTTAGGTTCATTGTGGTGCTTAGGTGGAGGGCAGAGAAGCTCTTCAATTTCATTTGGATGAGCTGGCCTCTAGGTTTGAATTGGGTAAAGGGCCATGGGAGTGGCTCTTGATTTTGGGCTTTTCTGGCCACTAGGCTGGCCGGCCGGCCAGGGGGAGGTCGCTAGGAGCTCAGGGAACCCAGAGGAATCCATTACAGCAATTTAATGCAAATGTGCTGGGATTTGATAAAGATATCTTAAGCATGTGCATTTTTGGAAATAAGATCCCTTAATTTGAGGGACCTTTGGTCCATGGCTTGNCAGGAGAAATATTTAAGTGTTTCATCCTGTCAATTTTTTTAGTTAGGACTTACATTCGTGTGAAATGATCACACAAATAGCATGGAAGCTATGAGGATTTTGGTCATGACAAACGACAACCTCGGAATCCTAAGACGAGCTAGGGCTTATATTGTATAACAGGGTTATATAAAGGTCTAAAGATAAGGTGAGGATTTACGTTGCATAAGCAAGCAACCTCAAAGTCATATGACTTTGTTGTTTAAGTCTAAGGAAGGAAGATTGGTTTAGCTGGACAAAACAAATTTTGCTGCTAAAGATGGTTGTGCTGTCCACCATGCTAGCTCCAAGTTCCTCACCGTGATGAATTTGAGTTTTCTAGTGTGTCAAGTTATAATATCAAATCAGGTGGCCCTATGGTTGAAGTTCTTTAATTTTTACAGAGGGCATATTAAAGTTGATTGGAGCGACACCGGTTAGGATCCTACGGTTCCCTCATGGAGGGGTATATTAAAGTTGATTAGAGGGACACCGATTAGGATCCTACGATTCTCTCGTTCCGACACCACTACGTATTAAAGTTGATTAGAGCGACACCGGTTAGGATCCTACAGTTCCCTCGTTCCAGCATCACTATTGTTATAATATCAAATCAGGTGGCCTTATGGTTGAAGTTCTTTAAATTTTATAGAGGGCATATTAAAGTTATGTCAAATCAGGTGGCCTTATGGTTGAAGTTCTTTAAATTTTATGGGGGCATGTTAAAGTTGATTAGGGTGAACACCGGTTAGGATCCTACGGTTCCCTCGTTCCGACACCGCTACTTTCTATTGGATTCACTTAGTGTCGAGTTAGGATCCTACGGTTCTCTCATTCCGGCACCACTTTTTTCTATTGGATTCACTTAGTCCAAAATTAGGATCCTACGGTTCCCTCTTTCCGGCATCACTATTTTCTATTGGATTCACTTAGTCCAAATGATGGGTCCTACGGTTCCCTCGTTCCGGCATCACTATTTTCTATTGGATTCACTTAGTCCAAATGGTGTACGGTTCCCTCATTCTGGTACCATTATTTTATATTGGATTCACTTAGTCCGAATGAACTTTCTAAACTCACCTTAAACAGTTCCATAATTTCATTTAGCCCGTAGGAAGTCTTGTTAGAAACCGTAGGTAAAGTCCTCCGAGGAATTCTTGATCATCCGATAGAGACGTCTTGATTTAGTTGAAGTTGTAGTTTTGTGTGATGTTTGTGATTAAATTTTGAGTTGTTTTATATTTCGAATGTTGTGGCGGTGAATTTTATCTTGGTTGATTTTAGTTTTGGTTTTGGTTAACATGCAAGTTATGTTATGGCGGTGAGTTTTATCTTAGTTGATTTTAATTTTGGTTTTGGGTTATGGTTATGATTTAATTGAAGTTGTGGTTTTATGTGATGTTTGTGATTAAATTTTGAGTTGTTTTATATTTTGAATGCGTGGGGGTGAATTTTATCTTGGTTGATTTTAGTTTTAGTTTTGGTTTTGGTTTTGTGGATATCCTGGCGGGGAATTTTATCTTGGTTGATTTTTAATTTTGGTTTTGGGTTATGGTTAACATGCAAAGCGATGAATTTTATCTTGGTTGATTTTAGTTTTGGTTTTGGTTATGGTTTTGGTTAACATGCAAGAGGTGAATTTTATCTTGGTTGATTTTAGTTTTAGTTTTGGTTTTGGCTTTGGTTTTGGGATTAGTCTTGGTTGATTTTAGTTTTGGTTTCGGTTTTGGTTTTGGTTAACATGCAAGTTTATGTTGTTTTCATAAATGCAAGTACAAAAAGAAACAACATAAGCATAAAGCATGTAAGGAAAAGGGCACAAGAAAGGCGGTGCTATAAACTGTAAAAGTGTACCTGGCGAGTCTTCTCGTTCCACCACCAGAAACTCAAAATGCATGCGAAGGCATTTATGAAGAGCAGGAAAAGTAAAGTTCTGGTGGTTTTCCTAACCCTATGTCATATTTTGGTGAGTCCTTAAAAGTTTATCTAAGGATGATTTCATTGAGCAAAGTATATTAACTTTAATAGGCCTCTCAGGTATCTAACAAGTTAGGAGGAACCAGGTCCATGCCTCCCTCTCACCAACTGGTGAAAAGCCTCAAGTCCTTTTAAACCTATTATGTTGCTAAATGGTTAATCATGTAAATACCCTTATTACTCAGTGAGCACTGATGTCTCAATTATCTCTAAGAATGTGGTAATTATCACATATTATTTAATTTGAAAATTATGTGGGTGAAGACCCTTAAAGAGGCAAGTTAGTGTAATTTGAACACTTAGCCAAATTTTTAATCCTAATTGGGCTTAGCGGTGTTTTAAGGATATTTAATTTAATTATGTTTATTTCTCTAATCCTTATTTAATCAATTTTTTATTTAGCTTAAGTCACCACTAAGACCTTAAGACCTAAGTGAGAGTCTTAATTAGTTTTGAAAAAGGGTTAAGCTTTAAGTGGTCATTATTCATGATTTGGATTCTATTTGAAAACCAAAATGAGGGTATTAAATTGATTAAATACCGACTTAAAAAGTCATACCCTTAAGTCCAGGATCGTTTAATTTTAATAAACTTCCAAATTTTAATAATTTAGAAATTTATTAACTTATCTTTTTAATGATTGGTTTCTACCAATTAACCCCTTGTGTTTCAAGAATCAAATAAATTGATTAAGATCATAGGTTACCCATTTCTCTCCTTGACCTAAGCCTAAATGTTAATTAAGGCTAAATTCCCAAAATTACACATTTGCCCCTAAGGCTCTAACACTTCATAATTTGTCAAACTCAATTCAAATGACTTTTAAATTTTTATTTTACCTTATTAATGAGTCAATTAAGACATCAGAGGAGAAAATATGATTTTTGAAAATTTAATTTAATTTATATAATTATTTTTATGGAAAAATAGGATTTTTCAAAGAAAATTCCTAACTTGACCAAGGTAAAACCTAACCCCATGACATTTTTAATGGAGGTAGAATTAGAATAGAGAAGCCTTTAGACCAAATTTCATGAATTTTTTAATTCTCTGTGATTTATCAGAATAATTTTAAGTTCTGGATTATTTAACCAAAAAAAAAATTTAAAAATAAAAATTAAGTTTTGTATTTTTAAAAAATCTTTCTAAGGTTAGAGAACCCAAAAAAGTAAATTTCATATTTTTTCTGATTTTTCTTTGATTTACTGGAATTATTTTAGTGAAAAAGTCATTTGTAGCCTTCAAAAATTGTTTTTAAGCTTTGAAATTCAATATCTTTATTGAGAAAATTAGAAAAAATATTCTAATTGTTCTTAAGTGATTAGGAAGCAATTTAGAACATTTCCATGAGTTTTATTATTTTTGTGATTTTTATGAATTTTTAATTATTTTAAATATTTAAAATAGGCTAAAAATCAAGTTTTTATCCTAAAAATTATTTTATTTTTAGAAAATACTCCTGATCATAGAGAACTCAAAAAAACTAAATTTCATAATTTTTAAGTTATATTTTGAATTTTAAAAATCATTTAAATGCCAAAAGTGGTATTATCTTTAAAAATCAACTTAAGTTGTCAAATAAACTCAAAATATTTCAAAAATTTTATGATGGGTTCTCTGGATCATAAATCATAGTGAAGATAAAAAATCAAATCATTTAAATGTTTATATTTTCCAAAATTAATTTTCTTAGTGATTTAGTGTTTGTAAAATTTAAGTGTATTTTAAATGACTGGACCCATGGAATTATTTCCTAAAGCTCCACTAGTCATAGTGAACTTTCCAAAATTTTCTACTCAATATGCTAATTTTCATGATTATTTTAAGGATATAATATGCAAAAACTTGAAAAATATGGATCTCTGTATAGGATCCTCCTCTGACTTTGGTAAAATGAGAGGATGTTTCCTTTGCAGAGACTACAACATACCAAAATTTTAAGCCAACGTGATGTATCAATATGCATGGAGAATTAAATGATCCCAAATATTGTTTAATTAATTAAAAATATTTTCTGCAACAAATGGACTTGATGTCCGCCTACTAGACCAAGAGCCGTCCACCTTCAAAGCTTAAGATCTCTCTCCTTTCTCAACCAAACTAAGTGAAAATTTTTTTTAATTGTTTGTCTTAGTGAGACAAACACATCCATACAACTAATGTGTCATGAAATCAAACCCATGTAAATGGAGAATCAAAATAAACTTGGAAGGAGGAGAAGTTTTATAACTTTGCTCTAAGAAGGGAGGCTTCAATCAAAGGTGCTCGACACATTCATTGAGGTCCAAGGAGGCTAGGAATTGAGTCCCTGATCTTGGTGTAAGGCATAAGTATGAATTTGACCAAGCTCGATTTCAGGTGTTGGTCTAGAGTTGTGGTGGAGGCTATTTTAGAGGGTAATCTGTTGGGGCTTTGTCTTCTCTTGCTGTTGTGAAGGTGTGGGCACAAGCAATTGAAGTTTGGTGGAGTTTTGAGAGATATCCTGTTTTTGGCCTAATTTTTAAGCTCAAAATCAGGGTTGTACAAGGGGAATCAAGGCAATGGAGTGATTGGAATTGGATGTGGAGATCTCAAGGAAGCTCTGTGAGTGATTTAGGAAGCTCTCTTTGAGAATGATTTAGCACACCTCCCATGGCTGTGGAGGTGATTTTTTTAAAAAATGGCCATGGGGTGGTTCTCTGGGCACAAGTTTGGGTGCATTATGGTGCTTAAGTGGAGGGCAGAGAAGCTCTTCAATTTGATTTGGATGAGCTCACCTCTAGGTTTGATTTGGGTGAGGTACCATGGGGGTGGCTCTCGATTTGAGCTTTTCCGGCCACTAGATTGGCTGGTCGGCTAGGGGGGTGGCTAGGAGCTCAGGGAACCCAGAGGAATCGATCACAACAATTTAATGCAACTGTGCTTTGATTTGGCAAAGATATCTTAAGCATGTGCATTTTTGGAAATAATATCCCTTAATTTGGNCATAATTTAAATGTTCAAGAAGTAACTTCAACTCAAGTTTAGAAGGTTTTTAAATCGACGAAGAAAAAAGATTTATATTCTTTTATAGTGTCCAAAACTTTAAAACTTTCTCAAACATAATTTAAATCTTCCTTATGAAAATCTTCAAAATGATCTAACTCCTTTTCTTGCTTGTGTTCCAACTCTTTCATCTCAGATTTCTTTTCAAAAGTTGTTTTGAAATGACATTCATTCAGATATCTTATTACATCCATTATATAACATTCATCATCTTTACCTTTTGCAGGATACTTCATTGATTTGGAAATAGTAAAGTAACTATTTGATCATTGACACACATATTTAATTCCACTTTTTGGACATTTATCATTGCTCTTCCTGTACCTATGAAAGGTATTCCCAAAATGATTGGCATCTCCTTATCTTCCTCCATATCTAGCATAGTGAAATCAACTGAAAAGATAAAATAATCCACTTTCAGTAAAACATCTTCTATATCTCCCTTAAGATATGTTATTGAACGATCTACTAACTACAAAGCTACAGTAGTAAGGGATATTTCTTTTAATCCCAACCTTTTAAATATTGATAATGACATAAGGTTAATGCTTGCACCTAAATCACATAAAGTTTTCCCGTATAATCTGTTTTCTATTGCACATGGAATTGTGAAGCTACTAGAATCTTTAAGCTTTTTATGAAGATTTTTCTGAATTATAGCTCTCACTCCTCAGTAAGTGCAACAGTCTCGCTATCTTTAAACTTCATTTTTCTGTTAAGAATATCCTTCATAAACTTCACATAGCTTGGTATTTATTTTAAGACTTCAATAAATGGAATATTAATCGTAAGCAACTTAAAGATTTTCAAAAATTTTGAAAATTTTTTATCCAACTTTTGTTGACGAAGTCTCTGATGAAATGGAGGTGATGGTATTTCCAAGCCAATTATAAGTGGAGAAATAAGTTTCTCTAAACCTTTTGGAGCATCCATGTCAGCGTTATTTCGGGTTGGTTTGTGGGTGCCCGTAAGAAGCTGTCGGTCACTGGAACTGAAATTCCGTCGCCCGCTTCGGAAGGACGTTGAAGTATGAAATCAAACTGACCCCATATTTTTTATAATTTAAAATGAAAGAGCATTGTACCTCAAATCTAGTATCTATTCCAAAGAATAAACACAAGAATTGAGGATGAGGCTCGTTTAAATAAACTAAGGAAAGTATGACGTCCGTTTGGTCTGCGAAACCTTTGTATTTGCCGACAAGTTCCCCTATTTAATATAAAGGATTAAATAGGTTTTAT
Organism: Phalaenopsis hybrid cultivar; assembly: GCA_002079205.1. Classification (NCBI taxonomy): domain Eukaryota; kingdom Viridiplantae; phylum Streptophyta; class Magnoliopsida; order Asparagales; family Orchidaceae; genus Phalaenopsis; species Phalaenopsis hybrid cultivar. The sequence continues at coordinate 49,658 of JXCR01130690.1, forward strand.
ATTAAGCTGGGTTCGGACATGTATCCTATAAGGGCAAGCCCCTATAGTTAATTAGATCTTAAATGACCAAAGTCACCTAAGAAAACTCTCGATATAAATCAAGAAAAATTATCTTCAAGGAATTTCAAAGGTTAAGACTCTTCAACGAAATCAGACATAGTGGTGTGCAAGGGGATTGGTTCAAATTTGGAACATTTTTTTTATTGTAGAATCCAAAGGAAGAAGGACTAGGGGATGTCATGGATCCAGAGGAGAACCTCGGTGACTTCCCAAGCTATCCTAATGTTTAGCTTCAATTTTGAGGAGAATATTTAGGTGTTTCATCCTGCCAATTTTATTAGTTAGGGCTTACATTTGTGTGAAATGATCACACAAATAGCCTACAAGATGTGAGGATTTAGGTCGTGACAAAGGCCTAAAGATATTGTATAGCAGGGCTATGCAAAGGCCTAAAGATAAGGTGAGGATTTATGTTGCATAAGCATCAAAGTCCTATGGCTTTGTTGTTTAAGTCTAAGGAAGAAAGATTGGGTTAGCTGGGGAAGAGGTCCTATGGCTTTGTTGTTTAAGTCTAAGGAAGAAAGATTGGTTTAGCTGGGGAAGATAGGGTTCGGCTATGCAAAGGCCTAAAGATAAGGTGAGGATTTACGTTGCATAAGCAAGCAACCTCAAAGGGGCTATACGAAGGCCTAAAGATAAGGTGAGGATTTACGTTGCATAAGCAAGCAACCTCAAAGTCTATGTATTTATTGTTTAAGTCTAAGGAAGGAAGATTGGTTTAGCTGGGGAAGACAGGTTTTTCTATTGAAGAACTGTTTAAGTCTAAGGAAGGAAGATTGGTTTAGCTGGGGAAGAAAGGTTTTGCTGTTGAAGATATCTAAGGAAGGAAGATTGGTTTAGCTGGGGAAGATAGGTTTTGCTATTGAAGATGGTCGTGCTGCCCACCATGCTAGCTCCAAGCTCTGTGAGGATTTATGTTGCATAAGCAAGCAACCTCAAAGTCCTATGGCTTTGTTGTTTAAGTCTGCAAAGTCCTAAAGATAAGATGAGGATTTACGTTGCATAAGCAAGCAACCTTGAAGTCCTATGGCTTTGTTGTTTAAGTCTATATTTACGTTGCATAAGCAAGCAACCTCAAAGTCCTATGGCTTTGTTGTTTAAGTCTAAGGAAAAAAGTATGTTTTAGCTGGGGAAGACAGGTTTTGCTGTTGAAGATGGCTGTGCTGCCCACCATGCTAGCCGGTTTAGCTGAGGAAGACAGGTTTTGTTGTTGAAGATGGTCGTGCTGCCCACCAAGCTAGCTTCAAGCTTCTGCCGCGACGAGTTTGAGTTATCTATTGTGTCAAGTTATAATATCAAATCAGGTGGCCCTATGGTTGAAGTTCTTTAAATTTT
>JXCR01130690.1:54045-73840 GCA_002079205.1 Phalaenopsis hybrid cultivar
GCCATGGGGGTGGCTCTCGGTTTTGGGCTTTTCTAGCCACTGGGCTGGCCGGCCGAAAAGTGGGAGGTGGCTAGGAGCTCAAGGAATCGAGAGGAATCCATCACAGCAATTTAATGCAAATAGGCTTGAATTTGGCAAAAATATCTTAAGTATGTGCATTTTTGGAAATAAGATCCCTTAATTTGGGGGAATTTTGGTCCATGGCTTGATTTTGGTGATTTCATGGTGTTTGTACTGGTCACTAAGTCCAACTAATGGCTGTGGTGGAGTTAATTTGGTGTCTTTAGGGTGGTTAGCCACATTTAGTGCATAGGTCCAAGTGGGTGCAAATGACCAAAACTTGGGTTTGGGTTAGGCTAGCCATGTCAATTGGCTCAATTTATTGTCGCATTTGGTGTATATGATCATAAGGAACAACTTTGGTGAAGGGTGGAAGTGGTTTTGAATCCAATTGAAGGGTCAATTTGAAGGAATTTTGAACTTTAATCAATTTGGTCATGTTGGGCTATTCAATTGGGGGGTCAATTTGAAGGAACTTTGAACTTTAATCAATTTGGTCATGTTGAGCTAGGTTTGGGTCTAGCTTGGGTTAGCCTTGGGCTAAGTTCCAAAATTTATTTTTTTAAATGGTCAATAGGGACTTCATGAAGAGTTTTCAACATGAATTGGATGTCAATTTGGAGGTTAAGGCAATCAATTGGGTGAAATTTNCTAAGTCTAAATTGATTATTATAAATTGTCAATAGGAACCTCATGAATAGTTTTCAACATGAATTGGATGCCAATTTGGAGGTTAAGGCAATCAATTGGGTGAAATTTGGCCAACATGAATTGGATGTCAATTTGGAGGTTAAGGCAATCAATTGGGTGAAATTTGGGGACTTTTTGGGGCTAAATTTGGGAATTTTTTATTTAGGCCAAAATCAAATGGATTTGAAACTGCACCAAGGTCAATTGATGGTTAATTTTGATTTATATGAATGTTATCAAGATTTTGCAACATCAATTGGGGCCAATTGACTAGGCCATGGGTTCAATTTGGTGAGATTAAGTCATATGGGTGAGAATTGGGGTTTTGACCCAAATCAAAATTGGGCTCAAATCATGGACCAATTGAGCTTGGATTTGGGTCTTATGGTCAATATTGGGGTTTTGACCCAAATCAAAATTGGGCTCCAATCATGGGTCAATTGAGCTTGGATTTGGTTTAGTTGGTCATAAAAAAAGTTAATTTGAGTTTGGGATTGTAATTGGGGTCAATTGAGATCAAATTGATGGACATTTGAGTTGATAGAAAAGTGAATTTGAGTTTAGGATTGGATTTGGGGTCAATTGAGACCCAATTGATGGACATTTGAGTTGGATTTGGGGAAATTTGGGTCTTCTCAATTGAGATCAAATTTATGGACATTTGAGTTGGATTTGGGGAAATTTGGGTCTTTAAGAGCAATTTGGGGATTTTGGTTAAAGATGGTCAAATTGGCCAAAGTGGGTCATGTGGTAGTTGAGTTTTGGTTAAAGATGGTCAAATTGGCCAAATTGGGTGATGTGGTAGTTAAGAGAAATAAAATTGGGAATATTTAAGATTTATTGGGATTTTTTGGGAGTTTTTGGAATTGTTGGGATTTTGGGTCCAAGAGGGGTATTTTGGTAATTTAGGGGTGCTTTAGGGGTAAAAGGCCAAGATGGGTATTTTGGTAGATTTGAGGTACCAAACATCACCAATATACCATGTACCAATGAGAACCCCATTTTGGGTCCTCTACATAGTGGTTTTAGCCAAACCATAGCCCTAGGGCTAGTAGGTTTAGGGGACCATCTACATGAGTATCCCAAAAGATCAAGGGATCTAGGCTAGAAATTTGAGTTCAGGGTTGTGAGTGATTGTGAGTGTAGATGAGTGAAGTGAATGCCTTAGCTCTAGACCAACACCCAAGGTCAACCCTAAGGTCCAGCAATCATAAGGGTGACTCATCCTGAGTTTCCCCCACGGTGACCCCACCTACTAAGTATTTAGAGGTTGAGAGCAATATGTAGAACCTCAAGTTGAGTGGAGAAGAGTTTGGAATTTCTAATGGTGAGGGTTTCACATCTAGTTTTCTAGGAATAGTCAACAGGAAAAGTTCTATGGCTGGACCCTAGGCCACTAAAGAGGAAAAACTAAACCTCGACCAAAAATGAGGTCAACATGAATCAAATCCAAAAGACTAGAATAAAGAACAAGTTAAAGTCATTCAACTTAGAAGCAGAAGAGAGTTGAAAGGTTGAGTTCAAAAAGAAATTGAAGTAGAGAGAGAAGATATTGAAGAATTAAAAGAGGACGCTCCAAAAGATTCTGAGAGACCTATTTCTCCACTGAAAATTGATTTGAAAAAACCACCACCGTCATTTCCTCAGAGACTTCATCAATAGAAGTTGGATAAGCAATTTTCAAAATTTCTAGAAATATTTAAGAAGCTTACAATTAATATTTGTCAACAAAAGTTGGATAAGCAATTTTCAAAATTTCTGGAAATATTTAAGAAGCTTATAATTAATATTCCTATTATCTGAGGCCTTAGAACAAATGCCGAGCGATGTAAATTTTATGAAGGATATTCTCAACAGAAAAAGGAAGTTTGAAGATAATGAGACTGTTGCACTTAATGAAAAGTGCAGTGCAATAATTCAGAAGAAGCTTCCTGAAAAGCTTAGAGATCCTGGTACCTTTAGAATTTCATGTGCAATAACATACATATTTTATGGGAAATCTTTATGTGATTTAGGTGCAAGCATTAACCTTATGTCATGATCAATATTTAAAAGATGTGGATTAGGAGAAATAACCCCTACTACTATAACTCTGCAGTTAGCATATCGTTCGATAACATACCCTAAAGGAGTTATAGAAGATGTCCTAGTTAAAGTGGATTAATTTATCATTCTTATTGATTTCATTACGCTAGATATGGAGGAATATAAAGAGATACCTATCATTTCGGGAAGACCTTTCCTAGCCACAGAAAGAGCAATGATAGTCGTACAAAAAGGGGAATTAAAAATCTGTGTCAATGATCAAACAGTTACTTTTAAAATTTCAAGATCAATGAAATACCCTACAAAAGGTAAAGATAAAGAATGCTATAGGATGGATGTTATAAGATATCTAAGAGAATGTCATTTCAAGACTACTTATGATGAAAAATTGGAAGAAAAAGATTTGGAACACGAGCAATAAGAGGAATTAGATCAATGTGAAGATCTTTTTAAGGAAGATTCAAACTATGTTCGAGAAATTTTTGAAGTTTTGGACACGATAGACAAAGATAAATCATTTTATCATTCTATTGAAAAATCTCCAGAACTAAAGTTGAAGTTACTTCCTGATCATTTAAAATATGTCTTTTTAGGAGATTCCTCTACTTTACCTCTTATAATTTCCTCAAAATTAACAATGAAAGAATAAGAACGATTGATGAAAATTCTAAAAAAATTTTATGAAAGCCTTTGGATGGACAATTGCTGATATTAAAGGAATAAGTCCTTAAATTTGTATGCATAGAATTCATATGGAAGAGAACTGCAAACCCAGGGCTGATCCGCAAAGGAGACTGAATCCTATTATGAAAGAAGTTGTTAAGAAAGAAATTTTAAAGTGGTTAGATGCTGGAATTATCTACCCTTATTTCAGATAGTGCATGGGTTAGTCCAATCAGTTTGTTCCTAAGAAAGGAGTAATTGTAACTGTGAATGAGCATAATGAGTTAATACCTACTAGACAAATTACAGGGAAAGGAAGAGTAACTGTAACTGTAAATGAACAAAATGAGTAATACCTACTAGACAAATTACTGGGTGGCAAATATGCATTGATTATAGAAGATTAAATCTTGTCACTAGGAAAGATCATTTTCCATTACCCTTTCTAGATCAAATGCTGGATAAGCTTAAATACTTTTATTTTCTGGATGGATATACTAGTTATCACCAAATTCAAATATCTCTTGAGGATCAATAAAAAATAATGTTTACCAGTCCTTATGGTACTTTTGCTTTTAGAAGAATTCCCTTTGGTTTATTGTTGACCTCATTTTTTGTTTAGGTCTAGTGTTCCCCTTTAGTAGCCTATAGTCAAGCCATAGGACTTTCTATTGACAATTTCTAGAAAACTAAAAAAGGAACCCTCACCATTAGAAATTCTACCGTCTTCTTTACTCAACTTGAAGTTCCACATAGTGGTCCTAACCTCTAGCACTTAGTAGGTGAGGTCATTATGGGAGAGCCCAAGGAGTTCCCCATAGGACTGTTGGACCTTAGTGTTGGCCCTGGGTGTTAGTTTAGAGCTAAGGCACTCACCAGCAATCACCTCACTCACAACCACTCACAAGTACAAACCAAAATTTCTTGACTTTGGTCCCTTGATACATTTGGGATACTCATGTAGATGTTCCCCTAAACCCACTGGCCCTAGGCTAGGGTTTAGCTAAGATCAGTACATAGCGGACTCAAAATGGGGTTTCCATTGGTCCATGGATTGTTTTTGGTGGTTGGCACCTCAACTCTACCAAAATGCCCAAATTAAACAATCAAAGAAAACAATCAGAGTCGTCTGTGTGATACAAATGCGATCCAACGACGTCTGGTCATAGTCCTTGATGCCCTAGCCCGAGAACTGTTCATTTTCAAACCTTGATATCTCACTCATTTCTCAACCAAATCAAGTGAAATTTTTTCTTAATGCCCGTCTTCACTAGTAAAACATATACATACATTAAACATGCCATAAAACTAACCTTAATCAAATGGAGAATCAAAATAGGCTCGGAAAGAGGGAAAGTTCAATACCTTTGCTATGAGAATGGAAGCTTCAATCACAGGTGCTTGGCACGTTCATGGAGGTCCAAGGAGGCTAGGTTTTGAGCCTCTTTCCATGGTGAAAGGTCTAGGTATGAATTCGATCAAGCGTAATTTCAGGTGTTAGTCTAGAGCTATGCTAGGGACTCTGTATGAGGGGGATTTGATGGGGCTTCTTATTCTTTCACTGTGATGATGGTGTTGGTGAGTTTAATAGGAGTTTTATAAGCAGTCCTATATGCTCGTAATGCACTATCTAGCTAGTAAACCAATCTTTTGGGTTAGGATTAACAGTTTTTTTCAATATTCTTTTCTTATCACGATTAGATACTTCTTCAAGCCCACTAATCTGAGAATGATAAGCTGTGGCAATTCTTTCCTTAATTCTAAACTTTTGAGTTACTATTTGAATCATTCTAATCTTAAAATGACTTCCCCCATCTGTTATAATTACTCTTGGCATTCCAAATCTAGTAAAAAAAAATTTCTATATAAATTTTGCAACAGTCTTAGCATCATAACGGGGTGAAGCAGCAGCTTCAATTCATTTATAAACATAATCTATAGCTATCAAAATATAAATTTTTTCAAACAATGGTATAAATGGTCCCATAAAATCTAAACATCAAACATCAAAAATTTCAACTTCCAAAGTAAAATTTAGGGGCATTTCATTTATTCTAGAAATATTGCCTACTCTCTGACATCGATCACAATTTTTTATATAATTATTAACATCCCTAATCAATGTAGGCCAACAAAATTCATATTATTAAATTTTTAATGCAGTTTTATCAACCCCAAAATATTCTCTGAAATTTGATTTTTACCAATTTTGCATAATTTCTCAGGTTTCTTGTATTGGTACACATCTTAGAAGAACTATGTCCTTTCATTGCTTATTTAAATAAGGGTTGTCCCTAAAGTAAGATTTTGAATCATGAATGAATTTTTTTATTTTATGGCTATCTAATCCATAGGGTAAAATGTTACTAACTAATTAGTTAATTTTATCAGCATACCATGAAATTTGTCAATCATTAATCACAAATTGTTGTTCATCATGAAAATTTTCATTTATTTCATCATTAAAGTTAACATTATTTTCATGTTCAAATCTTGACAAATGGTCAGCTATTCGATTATCAATACCCTTCCTATCCACTACTTGAAAATCAAATTCTAGCATTAGAAGGGCCCATCTAATTAATCCTGGTCTTGCATCATTCCTCTTCATTAAATATTTAAAAGTAGAATGATCAGTATGCACAATAAATTTAGCTCCCATAAAATAATGTCTAAATTTATAAACATACACTATGGCTAATAATTCTTTTTCAGTAGCAGTGTAATTAATTTGAGCTTCATTAAGGGTTTTACTAGCATAGTATATAACTTTAAAAGTTTTATTATTTCTTTATCCTAATACAACCCCTATAGCATAATCACTAGAACAACAAATTAATTCAAAGGGATTTTCCCAGTCAGGTGAAACAATAATAAGTGCATTGATTAATTTTTCTTTTAATAAATTAAAGTCATTTAAGCATTTCTCATTAAAATCAAAGTTTGTGTCTTTTTCTAAAAGATGACACAGCATCTTAGCAATTTTTTAAAAATATTTAATATAATGCCATAAAACCCAGCATGTCCCAAAAAACTTCTTACCCTTCTTAAAGACCTGAGAGGTGGTAATTCGGAAATAACTTGAATTTTCACTGGATCTACTTTCATGTCATTTTTTAGAAAACTTATGTCCTAATACAATGCCTCCTGTAACCATAAATTAACATTTTTCCCACTTGAGAACAAGATTTGTTTCTTTGTAACATTTTAGAACTCTTTTTAAATGATCTAAATATTAATTAAAAGATGTTCCAAAAACGGAGAAATCATCCATAAAAACTTCAATTCCTTTCTCAATTAAGTCACAAACATTTGACATCATACATCTTTGAAGAGTTGTAAGTGCATTGCATAATCCAAATGGCATTCTTCAAAAAGCAAAAGTCATATACGTACTAATAAATATTGTCTTCTCTTGATCCTTAAGAGCCATGGGTACTTGGTGGTATTCGGAATATCTATCCAAAAAGTAGAAATGATGATGCCCCGTAAGTCTATCTAGCATTTGGTTCAGAGAAGGTAAAGGAAAATGATCTTTCTTAGTGGATAGCTTTAATTTTCAATAATCAATACAAATTCACCGTCGTGTGACTTATCTTGTAGGAATTAATTCTTTCCTTTCATTAATAATTATAGTCACTCTCTCTTTCTTAGAAACACATTGAATTGGACTAACTCAAAAACCATCAGAATTAAGATAAAGAATTCTAGCATTGAGCCACTTTAAAATTTCTTCCTTAACAACTTCTTTCATAAAAGGGTTCAATCTCCTTGGAGGATAAGCCATAGGCTTATGATTATCTTTCATCAAAATTATGGGCATGCATATTGAAAGACAAATTTCTTTAATATCAGCTAATGTCCATCAAAAGGTTTTCTTATGATTTTTCAATGTCTCTAATAGTTTTACTTCCTGTTATGTAGTCAATTGTGAGGATATTATAATTGGTAATGCAAATGAGTTCCACACTAATGCATATTTTAAAGGAGCTGAGAGAACCTTCATTTCAAGTTTAGGAGGTTTTTCTATTGAAGGAATCAGATGTTTACAGTTTTCAATAATATCTAAAATTTCAAAATTTTTCTGAACATAATTTGAATCCTCACTAACTATCTCATTTGATTTGTCTTCAAAATCAATTTCATTTTCACTCTTTAGTTCATTTTGATCTACTAAAACTTCACATCTTTTTTGGAAATGATTAAAAATCATATAATCATCAATATCTATTCTATAGCATCTACCATCTTTTCCTTCATTGGGATTCTTTATTGATTGAAGCACATTAAATGTAACTTTTTGGTCATTAACTCTCATGGTTAGTTCTTCTTTTTGCAAATCTATCATCACTCATCTGGTGGAAAGGAAAGGTCTCCCCAGAATGATAGTTATTTCCTTATCTTCTTCTATATCTAACACAATAAAATCAACAGGGAAGATAAATTTGTCAACTTTAACCAACGCATCCTCTATAACCCCCTTTGGATTTGTGATAGATCAATTAGCTAACTCTACAGTTACATTAGTTGAAGAAATCTCTCCAAAACCTAATCTTCTAAAAATACATAATGGCATGAGATAAATGCTAGCTTCTAAATCACATAAAGATTTTCTACAAATTTTTTTTCCAATCGCACAAGGTATAGTGAAGCTATTAGGATCTTTAAGTTTTTTAGGAAGCTTTTTCTGAATTATTACACTAAATTCTTCACTATGTGCAACAATTTCATAATCTTTAAACTTCTTCTTCTTCTTTAAAATTTCTTTCATAAATTTGGCATAACTTGGCATTTGTTTCAATGCTTTTCCAAAAGAAATATTAATTGTAAGCTTTTTAAATATCTCAAAAAACTTCAAAAAATTTTTATCCAACTTTTTTTGCCTAAGTCTTTAAGGAAAAGGAGGTGGTGGTCTTTATAAATTAATCTTAGTTGGAGAGACAGGCTTTTCTACTTCCTTAGAAATAGTTTCTTCCAGTTTTTCAGCTTCTTTATTTTCTCTCTCAACTTCAATCTCTTTTTGAAATCCAACATTCAATTCTATTCCACTCCTAAGTTGGATAGCTTTAACTTACTCGTATTCTTTATTTTTGTATTTAGGATTGATATCAACATTATTAGGAAGTGTTCCTTGAGGCCTATTGCTAAGTACGTTAGTAGTTTGTCCAAGTGGATTCTCAATGTTTCGAATAGAAGCCCTTTAACTTTGTAATTGATTTCTGATACACCCAAAATATATAGTATTTTATACACATTTTTATACCTATTTTTTTAGATATTGAACTTTAATGAAAGGTATTTGTGTGTGTTTTATTTAGGTACAATCAAATGGATGAAAAATGCTAAAAGGAGTGAAAAAGGATCAAATTAGGAGCAAAATGATATAGGTGCAAAAATGAACTAGGGCACCTAAGCACCAAAGAGTCACGATTAGGTGCCAGGCACCCCGTGCTTAAATGTCAGAAGTAGTTATTTGACTATTTATTGAATTTGAATGAATTTTTGAAGAGGTGTTTGAGCAATCCTTGGTAAAAACATGAGAAATAGACCATGGACACGAAAATTCATTCAATTGGCATTTGAAGGAAGCAACTTCAAGAAGATTCATTGAATAGAGACATATTTTGAAGAGAAACCAAGGCACCATTTAGATTTTTATAAAAAAAGACTTGGAACATCAAAGAAGAGGAGCCAACCATTAGACATCCACGGTCATCATTCATCCAAGTAACTGCAGCCATCGCCACCAGCCATTTTCTTTTTATTTTGAGTGTTAGTTTGTATTGTAAGTGAAGGAAGAGAATTCAAAGGAATGCTAAGACATTTGGTGGAGGGGATTTGAGATAAGTGTTTATCTTTGTGACTACATTTGGTTTTAATTTAGATTTCGTATTTGTGTGCATGATTTCTACTTTTAAACTCATATGTGGTTGTGTTTTCTCCATGGATTTTGAGTAGTTTTCTTTATCATTTTCCTTAAAATGATAAGTGATTAATTATTTTAAAAAAATTGTGTGAAGTATTATACTTCAATTTTGGAAGAAGTTGTGATGATTTGAAACCTTGTACTCCATTTACTTCTTAATTTGGTCAATTAAAATGTTAATACCTGTTGTGAGAACATGTAAGATCCGAGATGGTATTATCTCAGTCAACAAATGGTAAGAATCACATTATATTTCATGTATGAGAATGTAGTTCATGTGGTTGAGTGTAAATAAATAAGGAAATAAACTTTTCAAGGCTTCAGAATTAGAGTGCTTTAGAATGACAGGCTAAAAACCCCAATTTGATTTATAGTTTTAGGTTTTGATACGAGATGTTAGCCCCTAGGTGGAGGGAGAAGAGAGAGCTCTAGAGTGAGAGCTAGTATCTTCCCTACCTAGCCGGTCTTCAAGACTATTCAAACTATAAATTACTCAATGTTCTTTATAGCATCTCTAGTAAGGGTAAAGAATATTATTACTCCTATTTGGCACAACCCATTTAGCATACTTCCATAACAAATTTTTATATTTATCATTGATTCATGGTAAGGAAGATATTTTAGAATACTTTCACAATAGAATTTTTGTACTTATTACTAATTCATGATAAGGAGAAAAATATTTTACTTATATTGTCTTCATCTTCCAAATGTTTAGTTAAGTTAATTACTTGCTTATTTTATCTTCATAAATCAAAAATTACAAAAAGAATCAAATTTTCATTCCTATTATAGCATCTTAAGTTTAAGTAAGAACATTTTGCTAAGTATGATCTTTGTTATCTCTAGTAAGAATTTTTTCCATGTAGGTTTGATATTCGGGGCTTAATAAAAAAGTCTTATATTACTTGATAACGATTCGTATACTTGCATAGTATCCCATATTTAAATATTATAACTGTATTCTTATTTGCGTCATAGTGAAGAATTTACCTACCTTTGGCTTGGGATCAAGTTTTTAGCTTTGTTGTAAAGTAAGAATCACTATTAAGAAAATTAAGCTTATAATCGCATACCTCGCATTTTATATTTATATAGAAAGTCGGTATCAAGTTTTTGGCGTCGTTGCTGGGGAAAAATTACAAAATTTTCAAGAAAATTTTTTAGAAAGAAAAATTTCTATTTTTATAAAGTCTTATTTAAACTTTTAGATTTATTATAGGAATATTGTAGTGTTGTTTTTATATTAAGTTCTTGTTGAGTGTTTTTATTTTATTTTATTTTATTTTATTTTATTTTATTTTATTTTATGTGTTTTATAGTAATGTATGTGTAGTTCATGTTCCACAAGACTTGTGCCTTACGATTCTGAATTAGAAAAAACTATTAGAAAAATTAAGAATTTAAAAATTATTGAAAAATTTCAAGTAATGGCAAATCAAAAAAATCAAAATGCTGAAGAGTTTAGACCTTTAAGAGATTATGTAAACCCTATAGTGGATGAACTTCATTATAGTATTCAAAACACCTTTGTAGTGGCTAATCCATTTTAGCTTAAACCCATTATTATCCAAATGGTATCAAGTAATCAGTTTGGGTCAGCACCAACTGAAGATCTAAATTTACACTATGCCAATTTTTTAGAATTGTATGCTACATTTAAATATGATAGTGTATCCGATGATTCTATAAGACTTAGATTATTTTCTTTCTCACTGAGGGATAAAGCTAAGACATGAATACATTCATTATCACTTAGATCTATCAGAACTTGGAGTGATTTAGCGCAGAAATTCCTTGCTAAATATTTTTCACCATAAAAAAATGTGAAGCTTAGAAATGATATTATATCTTTTTGCCAATTTGAAATGGAATTTATTTATGAAGCATCGTAACAAATTAAAGAACTCTTAAGAAAGTGTCCACACCAAGCTATATCAGATTGGTTAATAATTCAAACTTTTTATAATGAATTAGTTGGATCTCTTATATTTATTATCGATGTCGTTGTTGGTGGTTCATTAATGTCAAAACCATTTCATGACGCTTATGCTTTAATTAAAGAGATGGCTAAAAATAATTTTCAATGGCCTTATGAATGGGTAAATCTTAAGAAAGTAGCCAATGTTAATAAAACTGATGCTTTTGCCATGTTAGCAAATCAAGTTGCTATAATTTCAAGGAAGTTCGACCAATTTGGAATGAATTTTTCTCAACTGATTTCCATGATTGAAGATAATTCATTAGGCCAAATGGTAGATTCTCAAGCATCATTATAAACATTGAATTCCATAAATAATAAGCAAAATAACCTATATTCTAACTATTATAACCAGGTTGGAAGAACCATCTTAACTTTAACTGGAATAATACTTCACGTGGTAATACTGAGCAATGTAGGCACAACCAAGTAAACTCATTGAGAAATTAGAACAACCAAGGGAATAGTAATTATAGACCTACTTACCATCCAGGTTTTAATAGTAATCTATAATTTAAGGAGAAGAAGTTTTTTATAGAAGAAGTGGTGTTACAAATGGGAAATTAATTACAAAGTCAAGGAGCTACAATTAGAAATTTTAAGAATCAGTTAAGACAAATAACAAATTCATTAAGTAGTAGATCCCAAGGAACACTTCCTAGTAATACACAAGTAAATCTAAAAGACCGTAATAAAGAGCAAGTAAAAGTCGTTCAACTTAGAAGTGGAAGAGAATTGGAAGGTAGAGTTCAAAAAGAGACTGAAGTAAAGAGATAAGAGATTAAAGTACCAAAAGAGGACGCTCTAAAAGGTTTAGAGAGCCTATTTCTCCACTAAACTTGACTTGGAAAATCCACCACCTCCATTTCCTCAGACGCTCTGACAACAAAATTTGGATAAACAATTTTCAAAATTTCTGGAAACTTTTATAAAGCTTGCAATTAATATTCCATTTGTTGAAGCTCTAGAAAAAATGCCAAGCTTTGTGAAGTTCATGAAGGATATTTTTAATAGGAAAAGGAAGTTTGAAGATAATGAGATTGTTGCTCCTAGTGAGGAGTGCAGTGCTATAATTCAAAAAAATCTTCCTAAAAAACTTAAATATCCTTATAGCTTTACAATTCCATGTGCAATAGAAGACTAGTTTTATGGGAAAGCTTTATGTGATTTAGGTGCAAGCATCAACCTTATGCAATTATCAATATTTAAAAGATTGGGATTTGGAGAAATATCTCCTACTACTGTAACTCTGCAGTTAGCAGATCGATCAATAACCTATCCTAAAGGAGTTATAGAAGATGTCCTAGTGAAAGTGGATCAATTTATTTTTCCTGTTGATTTCATTGTGCTAGATATAAAGTAGATAAGGAGATACCTATCATTTTGTGGAGACCTTTCCTAGCCACAGGAAGAGCAATGATAGATGTGCAGAAAGGGGAATTAAATATGTGTGTCAATGATCAAACACTTACATTTAATATTTTCAAATCAATGAAATACCCTACAAACGTTAAAGATGATGAATGTTATAGAATGGATGTGATAAGATATTTAAGTGAATGTCATTTCAAAGCAACTTATGAAGAGAAATCTGAATTTAAAGAGTTTGAACACTAACAAGAAGAGGAATTAGATCAATATGAAAATTTATATAAGGAAGATTCAAATTATGTTCGAGAAAGTTTTGAAATTTTGAACATGAAAGAAAAATATACATCTTTCTGTCCATCAATTGAAAAACCTCCTGAGCTTGATTTGAAGTTACTTTCTGAACATTTAAAGTATGCCTTTTTAGGTGATTCCTCTACATTACCTATTATAATTTCCTCAAAGTTAATGATACACCAAAAATATATGTATTTTCAGACCCATATTTTATACTCATTTTTTGTGATATTTCACTTTAATGAAAGCTAATTTTATGTTTTCTTACAGGTTCATTTTTAGGATTTGAAGCAAAAACGGAAGCAAAAAAGAATAGAACTTGGAGGCAAAATGGCATTTTTGAAGAAATACTCAGCGCCGAAAGCGCTAGAAGCAGTGCCGATAGTGTAGAATTACAAAACGGCTGATGTATTTTACTCATCGTTGATGACCATTTGACAGAGAACAGCAAAATTATACGGGACACTGGCGCCGACGACGCCAAAGTTGGTTCAGACCCTATTTCTAGAAGATTCGATGAATTTGGATGCTTTTTGAAGGGTTTTTGGATGCACCTATTGGAGACTCAACTCTAGGCTCTATTTGGGGCTGAAATTGATCAGAAAAGGCGCTCCTTTTCACTCCTCTTCATTCTAACTTGCTCATTTTTGCCCCACCTCGCCTCCATGCACTTTTTTCATCTTAATTCCACCACCATTCAGAAGTCAATTAGTGATTTATCTTTAAGAGTTTAGAGTTTTGTGGTGAGATTAAGTGTGAAATCTTTTCTAAGAGTGTTGGAGAAGGAGAAAAGTGAGAGATTTCTTCTTCCTACATTTCTTAGGAGAGGCTAGAAGGGATTTTCTTTGAGAAAGAGTTACAGATAAGTGTTGTTTGTTTATTAGTGTTGTATGAACCTTCTTTTATATATGAAATTTGTGTTTTATTATATCTTTCTCATGAAGTTTGAGTAGTTTTTGTTATCATTATCTCTACTCTGAGATATGATAAAATGAAGAGATAATATGGGTGTGCCAATATTAAAATATAAAATAAATTGTGATGATTTTTCAACTCCAAACTTAATTCACTTTTCGATCTGGCCAATTAAATTTTTAAAATGTGTTGTGAAACATATGATCCAGGAAATGGAGTATGAGTTCTACAACAAAGTGAGAATCACATTTAAGTCCATGAAGGAATATTTCGTTCATGGAATTAAGTGCAAATAAAGGTCACATTTGATTTCATGAAGGAGAAATTTGTTTAAGAAATTAAGTGTAAATAAATAGGGAAATATTCTTTTTTGGGTGTAGAATTGGAGAATCTTCATTTGATTTCATGGAGGAGTATTTTATTCATGGAATTAAGTGCAAATAAATAGGGAAATATACAATGATTTGGTGTAGAATTGGAGATTTTAGGGTGATAGACTAAAATCCCCAATTTTGCCTTAGAGCTTAAAAACTAAAGCGAGAGTTAGCCTTCAAGTGAAGGGAAGTGGGAGTTATGGAGTGGGAGTCAATATCCTCCTAGCCTAGCCACGGATTTCGGGACTAAACCTGGGATTAGCCAATGATTTTCTATAACACTGTATCAGGGTAGAGAATTAAATATTTAGGGACTAAACCTAAGATTAGCTAATGATTTTCTATAACACTGAATCAGGGTAGAGAATTAAAAATTACTCCTATTTGATACAATCATATTAAAACCATTTATCTCATCTCATTTTACCAAAATCTCATTATAGATGGAAAGATGCTTTTTCACATAAGAAATCTTCATCACATAAAGATAGTTTAAAAGTTTAATAGTTACTATTTAAACTTTGCATTTCAGTTTTGCTAGTAGTTAAAAAATTTAGTTTTGAATGCATCTTACACATTCAAAATTAGTGAAAGTAATTTCATTTGATTTCTAAGAATTTTCTAGTTAATTTATCATTTCAAATTTAAACATTCCTCGTGGGATCGATATTTGGGGCTTAAATAGAAAGTCTTTTATTACTTGATAATGATACATATACTTACGTAGAATCCTAACATTAATTGCTTAAATTTCTTAATAATAAATATTACATCAAGCTTTTGACACCTTTACATAGAGTAGTTAAACTTATATAAATTTTACACAACTATATTTTATCGAGATCAGTTAACTACAAAAGAAGAAAGGAGTTTGATGAAAACTTTAAAGAGCTACAAGAAAGTCTTCGGATGGACAATTGCTGATATAAAAGGAATCATTCCTTCAATTTGTATGCATAAAATTTGTATGGAAGAGAAATGCAAACCTAGAGCTGATCCTCAAAAGAGATTGAATACTATTCTGAAAAAGTTGTTAAGAAAGAAATTTTAAAGTTGTTAGATGCTGGAAGTATCTACGCTATTTCAGATAGTACATGGGTTAGTTGATTCATTAAGTCCCTAAGAAAGAAGGAGTGACTGTGACTTTGAATAAACATAACAAGTTAATACCAATGACACAATTCACGGGATGGCGAATATGCATTGATTATAGAAAGTTAAATCTCGCCACTAAGAAAGATCATTTTCTATTACCCTTTCTAGATCAAATGCTGGATAGACTAGCAGGGAATAAATACTTTTATTTTCTTGATGGATATATTGGTTATCACTAAATACAAATAGCTCCTGAGGATCAAGAAAAAATAATTTTTACCCGTCCTTATGGTACATTTACTTTTACATTTGCTTTGTAATGCACCTGCTACATTTCAAAAATGTATGATAGCTTTTTTTATTATTTAATTGAGAAAGGGATTGAAGTTTTTATAGATGATTTTTTATTGTTTGGAACTTCATTTGAATCATGTTTAGAACATTTATTAAAAGTTCTTAAGCACTGCGAAGAAACAAATTTAGTCCTTAATTGGAAAAAATGTCAATTTATGGTAGCATGAGGAATAGTTTTTGGGACATCCAATTTTAGAAAATGGTATGGAAATAGACCCTACAAAATTTCAAGTGATCATTAATTTACCTTACCCAATAAGAGTATAGAAAATTAGGAGTTTTTAGTACATGTTGAATTTTACAGATGATATATTAAAGACTTTTCAAAAATCCCTTAGCCTCTATGCCATTTAATTAAAAAAGATGTAATTATTTATTTTTATAAAAACTGCCTAAAAGCTTTTGAATTATTAAAATAAAAAGTAGTCACTGCACCAATTATTATTTCACCAAACTAGGAAAAATCTTTGAATTAATATGTGATGCTAGTGATTATGCTAATGGAGTTGTTTTAGGACAAAAGCATAATAAGATTTTCAAGGTCATCTACTATGCTATTTTGACCTCACTTTTGCTTGAGGTTCATTTTTTCCTCTTTAGTAACCTATGGTCTAGCCATAGCACTTTCCCGCTGACTATTCCTAGAAAACTAGAAAAGGAACCCTCACCATTAGAAATTCTACCCTCTTCTTTGCTCAACTTGAAGTGTCACATATTGGTCCTAATCTCTAGAACTTAGTAGGTGGGGTCAATATGAGGGAGCTCAAAAAGAGTATCCCTAGGACTGCCTAACCTTAAGGTTTGCCCTAGATGCTGGTATGGAGCTAAGGCACTCACTTTCACTCAAAGTCACTCAAAACCCTAAATTTAAAATTTCTTGACGTTGATCCCTTGATCTTTCGGGAGACACGTGTAGATGGTCCCGTAAACCCACTGGCCCTAGGCTAGGTTTTAGCTAAGACCAGTGCATAGAGGACCCAAATGGGGTTTCCATTGGTCTATAGCTCATATATGGTGGTTGTGACCCCAACCCTACCAAAATATTCAACTTGGCATTTTGCCCCTAAGTCCCCCCAGATTACCTAAATACCTTTGAAACCCTAAATTCATCCAAAATACCTAAATTTATTCAAAAATAATTTCAAACCATTTGAAAAGACCAAAGTTACCCAAAACTACCCAAAAATTTTAAATTTACCAAAAAACCCACAAAATGGCCAAAATTACAAAAATACCCTTGGTAACCCAAATTTTCCTAAAACCTCCAAAATCACTCCAAATGTCTCCAAACCCAATTTGGACCAATCAGTTGAACCCAATTTAGTCAATTTTATCATATTTACCAAAACCCCCAAATTGCCTTTAAGGGCCCAATTTCCCCAAATTTACCTCAAATGTCCATCAATTTGAGCCCAATTTTCTTCAAATTAAATTATAAACTTAGATTCACCTTTCATGTGATGAATCTAAAATAAATACAAGCCTAATTGGCCCATGATTTGAGCTCAATTTTGATCTAAGTCAAACCCCCAATTTTGGTTCTATGACTTAATCCCACCAAATTGAACCCAATAGCCTACTCAATTTGCCCCAATTTGAATCCTAAACTCTTCATAAAAATCCTAAAAATCAAACTTTACATTCAATTGGCCTTGTTGAAGCCATAATTTCATTTAAGTTTTGCCCCAAATCCAAAATTTCTCAAATTCCCCCCCCCCTACCCACCAAATTGGCCATGCCTCCAAATTCCACCAAATTGATTGCCCTAACCCCAAAATTGACACCCAATTTATGTTGAAAACTCTTCATGATGTTCTTATAGACCATTTTCAATAATAAATTTGGACTTAGCCCAAGCCTAGTCCAATCTAGACCCAAGTCTAGCCCAACATACCCAAATTGACAAAAATTCTAAAATCCTTCAAATTAAACCCCCAATTGAACTCAAAATCATTTCAATCCTTCACCAAAAACCTTCATTACAATCATTTACACAATGTTGATCAATTAATTGGGCTTAAATTCATGGCTATCCTAACCCAAACCAAACTTTTGGTCATTTGGACCCACATTGGACCCATACACCAAAATTAGCCTAGCCACCCTAAAGCCACTAAACACACTCCATGAACCAGGCTAAGCCCCCTTAGACCAGCCATCGTGAGATATGGACCATTGGATCCCTAAATTAAGGGATTCATGCCTATTTATGGCCCTTAACCAAGAATCTACCCCATCATCATTTGCCCCCACTGGCTCACCTGACCTCCTAGCCACCACCCCTGACCCTACCGACCGGTCTAGTGGTCGGAGCACCTCAAAACTGAGGACCACCATCCCTAAATCAAACCCAATCTCAACCCTAGGGGCCAGCTCACCAAAATTAATCCTTAGAGCTTCTTAGCCCACCACCTCAACAAACTTTTGCACCCAAAGCCAAGCCCTGAGTTCCCCTCTCTGACCATGGCTATAAAATGGCATCTTTATGGCCAAAAGTGGGGTGCTAAAATTGACCCCATAGCCTCTTTAAAACCTCCTTAGTGTAAACCAACCACCTCCTTGCCCTAATTCCAATCACCGAAGCTCAATTTTTTAGCTCGATTCCTGTCGAAAACAGGATAAGTTTGGCCAAACCTCCACAGTGCACCGAAGCTCAATTAAACTTGCCCATACTTTCACCACACTGAAAGAGGACAAAGCCCCCTCACAGAGAGCTTCTACCCTAGACTTTAATCAACACTCAAATTTAGTCTTGATTGAATTTGGGTCTAGGCAATTCACCACAGCAAGAGGCTTCATCCCTATCTCGCCAACTCAAAATTTAATCACAAACATCACAAAGCAATAATTGCAACTAAATTAATATGTCTCCATCGGATGATCGAGAATCCCTCGGAGGAGGTAACCTACTATTGCTAACGAGGCTTCCCACGGTCTAAATGAAAGTATGGAACTCATTAAGTTAAGTTTAATAAATTCATTTGGACAAAGTGAATTCAATAGAAAATAGTGGTACCGGAATGAGGGAACCATAGGATCCTAACCGGTGTCGCTCTAATCAACTTTAATATGCCCCATAACATTTAAAGAACTACAACCATAGGGACATTTGATTTGACATTATAACCTAATATATTAAAAAACTTAAACTGGCCATGACAAGGAGCTTGGAGCTAGCATTGTGGGCAGCACGGCCATCTTCAACAGCAAGAGGATCTACAACAGCATATCTTTTCTTAGAATTAACTAACAAGCCATAGAATTTCGGGGTTTTTTGCCTAGCGCAAAATAAATCCTCAACTCATCTTTAGGCCTTTGTGTAGCTCTACTGTACAATCTAAGCCCTAACTAGTCTTAGGATTTTGAGGTTTTTGTTTGTCACGACCTAAATCCTCACATCTTCCAAGCTATTTGTGTGATTTTTTCACACAAATGTAAGCCCTAAAAAAATAAAATTGGCAGAATGAAACACTCAAATAATTTCTCCTCAAAACTGAAACCAAATAATAGGATAGACAGGGAAGTCACCGAGGTTCTCCTCCGGATCTATGATATCCCTTAGTTCTTCCTCCTTTGGATTTTACAATAAAATATTCCAAATTTGAGTCATTCCCATTTCACACCTCCTTGTTCGATTGCGTGAAAAGTCATATCCTTTTGACCTCTTTTAAGATAACATTTCCTAGTTTTTATCGAGAATTTTTTTAGGTGACTTTAGTTATCTAAGATGTATTTTACTATTGGGGCCTGCCCTTATAGGAAGCTTGTCTGAACCCAGCTTAATATAAACCCTATTTAATTCTTTATATTAAATAGGGGAGTTTGTCGAAAAATTAAATAGTTTCACAGATTAAACGGATTTCATATATTTCATAGTTTATTTGATCGAGCCTCATCCTCAAGTCTTGTGTTTATCCTCCAGGATAGATACAAGGTTTGAGGTATAGTGCTCTTTCATTTAAACTATGAAAAGCATGGGGTCAGTTTGATTTTATATTTCTCTAAAACTTATATATATATATATAT
>JXCR01130690.1:73998-88018 GCA_002079205.1 Phalaenopsis hybrid cultivar
ATATATATATATATATTAAAATATTTTTCCGAAGTGGGTGACGAGATTCTGATTACGGTGGCCGATAGTTTTCAACGGGCAACTCCTCCAACCAAAAAAAAAGTGCTGACATGCTAATAGAACTCTTAATGAAGCTTAAATTAATTATACCACAACTGAGAAAGAGTTATTAGTTGTAATATATGCTTTTTATAAATTTTGATCATACTTAACTAGAACTAAATGTATTGTGCATATAGATCATTCTACTATTAAGTATTTAATAAAAAAGATGGAAGCATAACCTAGACTGATAAGATGGGTTCTTCTTTTGCAAGAATTTAATTTTGAAATGATAGATAGGAAAGGAGCTGAGAATCAAATTGTTGATCATTTGTCTTGTCTTGAATTTGAGAAATCACTTTGTTTTGAAAAATAGATTAATGAACATTTTACAGATGAAGAATTGTTCAATGTTAAAGAGTGGTGTGTTCCATGGCATGCCGACATTATTAACTTCATTGTTAGTGATCTTATACCCTATTGAATGACATACCAAGAGAAGAGAAAATTTTTATCTGAAGCTAAGACCTATTTTTGGGATGACCTTTTTATATAAATTAGGAAAGGATCTTATTATTTGAATATGTGTACCTTTAGAAGAAAATTATGAAATTATCTAAAAAAGTAATAATTCTGATTTTAGGGGACATTTTGGTGTTGATAAAACAGCATACAAAATTTTACAATTTGGATTTTATTGGCCTACAATCGTTAGAGATGTTAGCGCTTATATCAAAACTTGTGAGCGATGTCAAGGAGGAGGCAAAATTTCTAAGAGGAATGAGTTGCCCCTTAATTATGTGCTAGAAGTTAAGATATTTGATGTTTGTGAATTAGATTTCATGGGACCATTTTTACCATCTTTCTGGAATTTATATATATTGTTAGCAGTAGATTATGTATCCAAATAGATAGAAGTTGTTGTTTTACCTCGATGTGATGCTCAAAGTGTTGCAAAATTTTTAAGAATGAATATATTTTGTAGATTTGGCATGTCAAGAGTAATCATAACAAACGGGGGAAGTCATTTAAGAAATGTAAAAATAGAGAATTTATTAAGGAAATATCATATAAACCATTGAATTACTACTGCTTATCATTCTCAGACAAGTGGTTTGGTTGAATTATCTATTCATGAAATTAAAATAATATTAGAAAAATTTGTAAATACAACCAAAATGGATTGGTCAATCAAACTTGACTATGCTTTATGGGCTTATAGGACTGCAACAGAGCTACTATAGGAATGTCCCCGTACATGCTAATATTTGGGAAAATGTGTCACTTACCAATTGAGCTTGAGCATAAAGCATATTGGGCTATTAAAGAATTTAATTATAATTTAAAGGATGTTGGTGAGAAAGGCTATTGCAATTGAATGAGCTTGAAGAGATAAGGAATGAATCTTATAAAAGTGCTAAGATTTACAAAGAAAAGATGAAGATGTGGCATCATCGGAGGATTCTGACTAAAATTTTTTAGTGAGGGCAACAAGGTTTGCTTTATAATGTAAGGTTAAAATTATTTCCAGGCAAACTTAGGTCCAAGTGGATGGGCCCATTTATTGTGATGAAAGTTTATCCCTATTGAGTTGTGGATATCAAAAAACTTAAAACTGATAAAAATATTCAAAGTAAATGGTCACGGGATGAAATCCTACTTTTTAAGTGGCCAACTTAAATTAAATGATTTTCTTATTTTGGGTTCAACCAGAATAAGCACTGACTACGTCAGGCTGGCGGCGTTAAACCAAGCGCTCTATGGGAGGCAACCCATAGTTATTTGCGTGTTTGTTTTTTTTATTGTTATGTTGTTGTGTGTAATTTAGAAAATTTTGGTAGTATTTTGACTATATAATGATTTAGTGATTATTCTAAAACCTTAAAACATGAATTAGACACGTTAGAACGTGTATTTGGACATTAAGTTGACCTGTGCTAAATTTAGCATCGGCCCTTAAGCACGGCAGTTAAAAAACTTGTGTAAATTTTGGTTTTTAGAAGTTTTAACCAAGATTTGGTTGTATCTAACATGGGAGACAGTTTTAAGATGTGCCTAGGAGTTTTAGGAGGATTTTAGAGCCTATGAATAGAAGGGTATGAGGAGAAGTCTCACAACACTTCCATTTAACCCTAAATCCTAAGTGATAAGGAGAGTTTTGGAAAAATGTCATCATGGGAGAGTGATTTAAAGAAGAAGGAGGAAGTAATGACAAAAAGAATTGTTAGTCAGAGTGCGCAAGCGTTAGACAAAGGTTTTCTCGGTAATAGTATCGAAAGAATAGCAGACAAAATCACTAAAATTGAGGCTAACGTGGCTTCAATTGAAGCAAAAGTGATAGAATTTAGCGCACATCTAAATAATATGGGATGGCAACTTAATCAGAGTGTGCAAGCGTTAAGAAGCGGACAAGGCTATGTATTTTAAGAGTAAGTGGATTGAAGAAGATTCAACCAGAGTTATTAACCATCATCCATTCTGTCATATTTACACTCCAAATGCTGAAGGAGAGACTAATGATTGACCATGATTCGTTCCACCAAATGGAGAATGGAATTAATTTTATGGTTTAGTGTTTATCTATTCAGTGTTTGTTTGTTAATGTTAAGTGTGTTTAGTTTATTTTTAATGTTATGATTGTCTAGTATTTGTGTTTAGGAATTTTCTCATCCAAGACCATTTGGATTGAGAATTTATGTATTTAAAAAAATTTTGTACTCCTTTGTGAATGAATATAAGTGTTTGTTCGCGTGAAATTTCATGTTATTTTGTGTTGAATCGAATTAGTTAAGATCGGTGAATCTTGAGTAAGAGGAGAGTTGAAAAGGGAATAAAATAGTTATTAAAGAGTTATGAGTCCATGTAGGGTTGGTTGACTTAGGCTAGGAGTGCATTTCACTTAAATAAAAAAATAAATTTGTGCATTGGTGCCTAAGTGCCAAGACCACGTGCTTAAGCGCTGCCTAAACCAAGAGATGGGCGCCTTAGCGCTGAACCATTCGCGCTTAAGCACTGGTTCGCAAATGATTTTAAGTGATAAATTGGTCCGAAAACAACATTTTTGGTCCCTGCCTTCATCTTCTTCCTTGGGATTTCACGATTTTTAAGCTACCGCTTACCCTATTTTGAAGATTTCTTGGTGGTTTGGAGCAAAAATTGTTGGATTTGATATCCTTAAGATAAGAGCTTCACTTCTATATAAAATTTTTTTATTTTCACCATGCATTTTGAGCACATTCTTGATCTACCCAAAAATCACTATTCATGGTGAAAATTTAAGAAAAATCTATGGAAGATACATGGAATTGTTAGTTTAAGTTTTTAAGAGTTAAGTTTAGTGATTTAGAGTTGAATTTAGAATTTATTGTGAGTTTTATACAATTTTTTTTAGAAATGGCTCCTAGAATGAAGAGGAGCAAAGGAATGTCCCAATTCGATTCAAGCAAGTTTGTTTGTTAGAGAGCTCGATATCTATACAGTGATGCGCTGCAATTGAGAAAGTTGATTCCTGAGTGTTATTTTAAAAGTCGAGGAGGAGCTATAGAGGATCTGATTGTTTGTAGCCAGTGGGAGCGGTTCTGTTGTTTTTCTGCTGTTACAGTTATTTTTGTGGTGTGGGAGTTCTATGAAAATCTCCCTGAAGCTGAAGAAGGAGTCATGGTGAGGGGAAAGACAGTGCCTTTTTTAACTGAGGTAATAAACCAGTTTTATTATTTTCCCTCGAGCACTTTATATTTTTATTCGAGCTATAGTCCTACTGAGGAGGAGCTAGAAGAGATCATTTTGTCTTTGACTGTTGGAAGAGGGCTTTGGAAGATTACAAATAAAATGAGAGTTAACTTTTTCACTTCGAAGTTGGATGCCACTCCAAAACCATGACATTATTTTATTTTTGCACGTCTGCTGCCTACCAATCATCTTAGTAAAGTAAGACGCGATCGAGCAACTTAAATTTATTGTATCCAGCAGTTCAAGCCCATCGACATTGGATCTTTAATTCATAGTGTTATTATCAGTTATGGTGTCGTCACTACTACTATAGGTTTGGTGTTTGCAACCTTGATCTTTACTTTATGCGAGTAGGCTGGAGTTAAATTTGATAGTTGGAAGGACATCTTGCATCCTCTTAAGCCCATTACCAGTTTGAATGTGAAATCTTATTTACATCATTCCATTTTTGGCTGGAGAGGAGGATTTTCAAGTAATTTTGCTGCTTCTACTTCACATGCTTCCACATCTCAGTGTCAGACTTCTAGATCTGATTCTCAGTCACATCTATTACATAGGATTTTGGACAATGTCAACCACACTACAGATAAGTTATTAAATTTAGAAAATTTTGTTAAGCATATGAATGGATACATGAAGAGACGTAGTGATTGTGAGGGAAAATACAACTTAGCTATAGAAAACCTCATGAGAGGTAACCAAGATGTAGTTTTTCCTCAATATCCAAGATATGCACCATATGAGTCTGCAACTACTTGGCATAGTGATGAGAGTGATTCAAAGGATGAGGATGATTAGCCTTTTTTTATTTTTAGTTTATGTTATGTTGTGAACTGTGAATGTTGGAGGTATTTCGTACTTTTTGTTATGTTTTCAGTTGTGATTGTTGAGACTATTAGTTTTCGTTGTGCTTTGTTTAGTAGACACTACTGTGATGTATTTACATTTTTGTGAGTAGTTATTATGTTTTTGTGGTAGTAATTGTGTTAACTGTGTTGTTTAGTGTATTTAGTTAGTTTGTGATGAACTTAATTATAGATTTTAGGATCTTTAGAAAATATAGCTAACTTATCACTTAAAAGCTGCATGTTTTAAATTTACAATTTACTACCAGATAATTTTCATTGTGTTGTAGTTGTGAATGTTTTTTAGTGTGTTTATTTGTTTTAATGTTATACTCCACTGCATAGAAGTCCAATGAATCTCTATATATTAAGTAAATTAAATATTGATCAATTTAATTTTTACCCCTATTTTTAATTTTTGTACTTGCATATTTAGGATGTAAAAATTCCTGCTAGTATGTTATTTTTAATTTTCATTCCTGCTAATATTTATATGTGATGCTAAAATGTTTTATTCTATTAAAAATTTAAGTTTAGGGGAGAGATAACAAATTTTCTAAAAACTTGAAATTTATTTGTTCTCAAATGTATTTTAAATAAATTTGATTTTGATTTGAAGAAAAATGATTGTGTATATGAAGTTATATTAGGGAAGTAAAATTTTTAATATATAAATGAGTAAGAGAATTAAGTTAAAATTATAGTAATGAATAAAAACTTAAAGTTAAAAATTTTTAGTGTGGAAAATGATAAGTATAGTGTAACTATCTTAGTAGGGGAAAATGTATTTTTGAAAATTTTAGAATATTTAGACTTTTATTTTTGAAACTTAAATTTCTTTTATTGAAAGTAAGTTTCAAAAACAATTATTATGTTTTTAACTAAAGGAAATATACCAACTCTTTGCTTTAGGAAAGGAAGAGTGGAATTCAAAATCATTAAAGGCCTATCCAGATATAGTAATCCTTGCTTGAAAAAGAGAAAAAGAAAAAGAAAAAATAGAAAAATAAAAGAAAAATAAAAGAAAAAGAGAAAAAGAAAAAGAAAAGAAAACTTGAAAAGGGATGAGAAGCTTGAGGATTAGTGCCTAATCAAAAATTGGTTCCACATATGATCTTTCTAAACTATAAGACTTGAGAAACTATTAAGCTTAAGGATATAATATGGTAAGTAAAATTATATTTAAAAATTTTTTTAAGTGGAGATTATAGAATGCCTAAACTCTATATTTAAAGAATCTACAATATTTCTAAACTAGATAGAAATTCATATTTTCATATTTCTTAACATTAAAAATTCCTAAACTCTAAGTAGGTCTCATTTACTAATATTTTTCCTAAATTGGGCTACTGTATTTCTACATAAAATATTTAGTAACTCCTAAAGAAACTCATATACATAATCTACTTATTTAGTTTTTAAAAGATTGAAGGGTCACTTGAGGACAAGTAATATTTTAAGTTTGGGGGATTTTGATACACCTAAAAATATAGTATTTTTATACACATTTTTATGCCAATTTTTTGAGATATTGCGCTTTAATGAAAGATATTTGTATGTTTTTCTTTTAGGCATAATTAAATGGATGAAAAATGCTAAAAGGAGTGAAAAAGGATCAAATTTGGAGCAAAAATGATGAAAGTGAGAAAATGAACTGGGGCGCATAAGCACCAAAGAGTCGTGCCTAAGCGTGAGTACCCCATGCTTAAGCGCCATAAGTATTTAATTGATGATTTATTTTATTTGAACAAATTTTTTAAGAGGTGTTTGAAGCAACCCTTGGTAAAAACGTGGGAAATAGACCACTGACACAAAAATTCATTCAATTGGCTTTTAAAAGAAGGCAACTTCTAGAAGATTCATTGAATGGAGACACTTCTTGAAGAGACACCAAGGCACCTTTTAGATTTTCATAAAAAAATACTTGGATCATCAAAGAATATGGGCCAGCCATTAGACATCCATAACCATCATTCATCCAAGTAACCGCCACCGCCGCCGGGCATTTTTTTTTATTTTGAGCGTTAGTTTGTATTGCGAGTGAAGGTAGAGAATTCAAAGGAATTTCAAGATATTTGGTTTAGAGGATTTGAGATAAGTGTTTATCTTTGTGATTACATTTGGTTTTAATTTAGCTTTCTTGTTTGTGTGCATGATTTCTACTTTTAAGCTCATATGTGATTGTGTTTTCTCCATGGATTCTGAGTAGTTTTCTTTATCATTTTTCTTAAAATGATAAGTGATTGAGTATTTAAATGAAGTTCTATAAAGTATTAAACTTCAATGTTGGAATAAGTTGTGATGATTTGAAACCTTGTACTCCATTACTTCTTGATTTGGCCAATTAAGATGTTAATACCTGTTGTAAGAACATGTAAGATCCGATATGGTATTGTCTCAGTCAACAAATAGTAAGAATCTCATTAGATTTTATGGATAAGAATGTAGTTCATGGGGTTGAGTACAAATAAATAAGGAAATAAACTTTTTCAGGGGTGTAGAATTAGAGTGCTTTAGAGTGACAGGCTAAAACCCCCAATTTGATTTGTAGTTTAGGTTTTTATACTAGATGTTAGCCGCCATGTGGAGGGAGAAGAGGGAACTCTAGAGTAAGAGCTAGTATCTTCTCTACCTAACCGGTCTTCAAGACTATTCAAACTATAGATTAGCCAATGTTTCTTATAACATCTCCAGTAAGGGTAAAGAATATTATTGCTCCTATTTGGCACAACACATTTATCATACTCCACAACAAAATTTATGTACTTATTACTGATTAATGATAACGAGAAAGATATTTTACTTATATTTTCTTCATCTTGCAAATGTTCAGTAAAGTTAAATAGTTGCTTATTTTATTTTCGTAAATCAAAAATTACAAAAAGAATAGAATTTTCATTACTATCATAACCTCTTAAGTTTAAGTAAGAATATTTTGCTAAGTAGGATTTTGGTTATCTAAATTTTCTTGTTTTCTAAAATGCATATTGCCAGTTTTCCCTATGGGTTTGATATTTGAGGCTTAATCAAAAAGTCTTATATTACTTGATAACGATACGTAGTATCCCATATTTTAATATTATAATTGTATTCTTATTTGCTTCATAGTGAAGAATTTACCTAGCTTTTGCTTGGGATCAATTTTTTGGCTTTGTTGCAAAGTAAGAATCACTATTAAGGAAATTAAGTTTATAATCGCATACATCTCATTTTACATCTATATAGAAAGTTGGGATCAATTTTTCATTTGTAACACCACTTCTTCTATAGACAACTTCTTCTCCTTAATTTGTTGGTTATTACTAAATTCGGGATGATAAATAGTTTTATAGTTAGAACTACTATGGTTGTTCCAATTTCCCAATGAGTTTACTTGATTATTCCACCATTATTGACTTCCACCACTATAGTTGTTATTCTAGTAAAAATTGAGATGGTTTTCTGGCCTAAGTTATAATAGTTAGAATATGGGTTATTAAGTCAATTATTAGTAGCATTTAAATTTTTTATTGAGGTTTGAGAATTGATCATCTGTCCTAATGAATTTTCTTCAATAACATGGGGTTTTTTAGAAAAGAACATTCTAATTTGGTCTATTTTCCTAGATAATCATGCAAGTTGAGATGCAACCATTGAAATAGTGTCATTATCATGAATATTGTCTACTTTCTTAAGATTTAACCTTTCAGGGTGTCATTGAAAATTATTTGTAGCCATTTATTCATTTAATGCATAAGCTCATTAAATGGTTTTGACATTAATGAACCTCCAGTATCAGCGTCAATGATAGATCTAACAGATCCAACTAACCCATTATAAAATGTTTGATTGAAAGCATGATGTGGACACTTTCTAGGGAGTTTCTTAAATCTTTCCAAGCTTTGTATTTCGAGTCTCCTTTATATTGAGTACAAGAAGTAATATTATTTCTAAGTTTAGCAATTTTTGAAGGTAGAAAATACTTAGCCAAGAATATTTGTGCTAAATGCCCCCAAGTTCTAATAGATCCAAGTGCTAACAAGTTTAACCACATCTTTGCTTTATCCTTTAAAGAAATGAAAAAAATTCTAATTCTGATAGTGTCATTTGATACACCATCATATTTAAATGTAGCACACAGTTCTAAGAAACTTGTAAAATATAAATTTGGATCCTCAGATCATATTCCCCCAAACTTATTATTTTATACAATTTGTATAATTGCATGTTTTTGTTCAAATGACTTACCCGCTACAGCAGGGGTTTCTATACTCAAGTGAATTTCATCTATTGTAGGGTTTGCGTAGTCTCTTAAAGGTCTTCAAAAATTATGATATTCATTTGCAGTAGTTTGATAATCAATGTTTTTTTGTAATGTGTTTGTCATTTCTTGTAAATTGTGAAGTCTTTTTTTGTTTTCTCTAATTTCTTATCGTTCACTCTAATTCAGAATCTTAAGGCACTAAAATTTCAGATCCCAAACTTTGCATTAAAAATGTAAAATTTTAGAAAATAAAATAGTGCTTAAAATTTTTAATTATTTATTTATTTTTTATGTTTTTATTATTTTCAAAAATGAAAGAGTACTAAAATATTTTTTGATTCTCCTAAAATAAATCTACAGTTCAAATATAATTCTATGTCAAAAAGTTTTGTCGCACTCCCCAGCAACGACGCAAAAAACTTGACTCAACCCTCAATTTCAAAGATCTTTTGTACTCCAAGAGATTGCCAAAAACTTCGCCCAAATTATTTTTAGTGGCTAATATGATTGTATAAAATGATTTAGAAAATAATTAATAAACATTCACACTTGGGGTACTACACAAGTATAAATATTATTTCAAGTAATATAGGACTTTGTTTAAAAACCCTAGTATCAAACCCATAGGAAAAGTTGTAACATTTTAATAATGACTTAGAAAAACTTCTATCTAAAGTGCAAATAAAAATGATAGGATAATGGTGTCTAAATAAAAGGTGTAATTGTATGTTTCAAATATATTCTATAATTATAAATAGGAGATCATTTTATTAATAAAGAGTCACATGTCCACATTTTATAATTCATTTCTTGCTTATCTCCTTCTTTTCTCCCCTATCATATGCTCTATTCTTTGGGTGTGAATTCTTTAAAAAAATTAAGATTCAACACTCGTCAAAGTGGGCCCTTACCTTGAGAGAGAAAAAATGTTCATTTTTTAGCAAAAACATTTATTGAAGTTTATTGATCTAAAAGAGGTATTTTTGAATTTAAATTAACTTTTATGGAATCTTAAGGTTTATTTGAAGTTGTTTTGAATGAGTTAGAGTTAAGTTATTGCTTTTTCTCTTAATTATCATTTTCTCTCTTCAAATTATCATTTGCTCAAAAAGTATCCAAACGGGGTCAGAATTGAGCATGGAGGAACTCATTCGAAATATTTATAAGCTTTGGACATAATGACTAAGTTAATTTTTAAAAATGATGACTCGTTGAAAACTTTCTATGTGAGAATATTTCTCATGCATATGAACCCTAAGTACATGATTTTACATAAAACGGTGTCCAATGACCACCAAACTGTTTTGGCATGATTTTCATATGCAAATATAAAAATCATGCAACTTACGGAGTGTAATTATAGATCACTGGATTGACATGTGAAAGAAAATGATTATTTTTAGAGTTTCGATGATAATTGTTGTGCACAAAAAATTGAATTGATGAATTCTACATAAAAATTATTTCAAATTATTATCAAATTAATTTTCAATATTTATTAGTGATAATAAGTCTCATGCAACTTTCAAAATGAGGTTCTGAATTTTGCAATAGCCTCAGGAGAGAAAACAACAATCTCTGGGTTTTAGCGAAGATCAAGCTCAAGTGAAGTTTGATAAATCTTAAGCCAAGAAAATAGTTTTGAACAAAAATGAGGTTAGCATTGTTGAACATATTCACCAAAAGCCAGGTATGTTAGATTTTTGTATTCATCTTGATTCAAATGAAGTGTATGCTCTGGAGGATACTATGGGGATTCATGAAGAAGTTCCTCAAAATATGGGTGACAATAATGTTGACACTAACGAAAAAATTTTAAGTCCATCATCGATTGGCTCTTCTAATGGAACAAACTAAAAAAAGGTATGTATGATTAGATGTTTAGTTTTTTTTGTTGCTTTTTAGACATGGTTACTGCATATTTCTAATTTTATTTATAAACCTTCCTGCTTTTATTTTTTGTTTCTACCATATACTTCTCCTGCTTTTGTTGTTTTTAGTTGTAGTCACGACATGTTTCATTTTATAATCTACATTGTCGTGCTGTTATTTTTGTGGCTTATATTCTAAACCAATCCTGCTTACTTTTGCTTTAGTACTAATTTTCATAATTTTCTTTAACTACATATAGTATCAAGTGGTCAGCCCCAGAGCGACATCAAGTTTAGGGCACTTTAGGGACATGTACAGGAGACTAAAGAAGGTTGCGAGTTACACTGACAGGTTTGACATACAACCAATTTAATCAGCCCTCTTACTACTTCCTGCACCTGCGCTTTCTCACTCACCAGCTCCTACACCCGCTTCAATTTTCTTTTTAGATCCCTCCTTCCATGAGCGGGGCCCCTCGACTGTAGCCCCTCCAATGGATAACACCTCTTGTAGGGTATATATTGTATCGGAAGACTCATAAGTTATCTTTAACATTAGAATAAGTTCAAAGTTTGCCTTGATATTTTTTGAAACTAATATTTATATCTCAGTTTCTTTTCTTTTCAGGACGTCTGTGATACGCATCGCGGAGATCATCAAGAGTAGGTATCATTAGACTCATCTCTCCTAGAAATAGATCCTGATTCTGACTCTGGACATGTCGTTTTGAGAGTTTGAGGGAGGATCACTTAATTTGAATTAGAAAATTAATTTTAATTTATTTTGTTATACAAATCAAAATTGCATAGTTTTCAATTTGTGGGGGTCCTACTATTTTTCGGAGTATCACCAAAAGATCCAATATATTTCTTAGGTTCGTGGCAGGCATTGGCTGAGCGACATTGCTCGCAAGAAGGAGGAGAGGCCCATCTGGGTAGGTGAGGATATCTAGGTTGACTTGACCAGAGCTTGAGCCTCTGTAAATTATAAGAAGAAGAGGCAAAGAACCAACAAAATAGGAAGATAGAGACAGTCGGGGGAGCTACACTCCATATTGGAGGTTTGATTCCTCATACGGAGCACTTCTGAAGAATGGTAAAATTATCTAAAATTTAATAAACTTAATGATTTAGGTAATTATATGATAATTGCCAGTATCTCATGTACGCACCAAGCTGCTTGATCGAGAGCTATCCACGGCAGAATTGCAGCATCAGCACCTGGGAGTGCGGTAATGGGTCTTCGATCACCGGGTCAATGTAAGCAAAATAATTGATATTCTGTATTTTTTGTGGGTATTAATATTTACAACGAAAATTAATCTATAATTTTAATTATGTAAAAGGAGTATCAGTAGCTTCGGAAGATGTAGATGGAGTTGGAGAGCCAGATCTTGACATCCTCCAGCAGTAGTGGTAGCTAGTCTACCACTATGCAGTCCTATTTTTAGCTATAGACTCATGCGGTGAGGAAAAAGAAGGGGAGGATGTACAGCCTAGGCGCGAATGGCATTGCAATTGAGGTCGAGTGATCTTGTGCTATTGTGGGTGACCCTAGCTTGTTAAAAGGCTCAACATGATGAGCTTGCTAGGCGGGTCAGCACCATGAATGAAAAGCTCCATCACGTGTGTGAGGGCCAACAAATGGTTGAGGATGTTCTAGCGCACCTAACGAAGATTAATCTATAATTTTAATTATGTAAAAGGAGTATCAGTAGCTTCGGAAGATGTAGATGGAGTTGGAGAGCCAGATCTTGACATCCTCCAGCAGTAGTGGTAGCTAGTCTACCACTATGCAGTCCTATTTTTAGCTATAGACTCATGCGGTGAGGAAAAAGAAGGGGAGGATGTACAGCCTAGGCGCGAATGGCATTGCAATTGAGGTCGAGTGATCTTGTGCTATTGTGGGTGGCCCTAGCTTGTTAAATGGCTCAACATGATGAGCTTGCTAGGCGGGTCAGCACCATGAATGAAAAGCTCCATCACGTGTGTGAGGGCCAACAAATGGTTGAGGATGTTCTAGCGCACCTAATGGAGAGTTTTACAGATTGTTGGGGCAAGCAACATATGAGTGTTGTAGATAAGGACGAGGAGGAAGAGGGGGGAAATTAGGAGTTTTATTAGGTGTTTGATAATATTACTCTCTCATAAGGGTTTATGTTTTTTATTTAAAAAAATTTCTGATTATGCGAACATGTATTCAATATAGTTGTGAACTTCCATATATATAGATTTGTATTTGTTAAATTAGGTTTTTATCATTGTTTGCACTTATTAGTTATGTAGTTTTTGAGTTGTGATGATGGATAAGTAATTCATTATGCTACTCGTACTAGTTGTGCATAGGTTTCTAAAAATCTAATCGTTCTTTTTTTTTTTCTTCCTTGCAGGTTTGCATTGAAATTTTGTCAGAACACCGGACACTATTTGTAGGATCTTAAACAATGTTGTTCAATTTTTTCCAATGGTATTCCTACACAAATTTGCTTCTGACATAGGTACATCAAGTTTGCGTCTGACATAGGTGGACGCAAATACCTCATTGATCTTGTGTCATCCATTTATTGGAAGAAATTGATTAACAACAATATTTACAAATGCTAATTTTGTCATAAAATATTTGCGTAGGACATTTGCGATGCTAATATTTTTAGCAACTCCCGTTTTAATGCTAAATTATTTCTAATGTAAACTCAATGCTAATCTTGTTTATCATCGGGTTTTCTTTTGATTAGTATCAGATTTGTCTGATGTTGATTAGTATAAATTATGTAGTGTAAGCCTGTTTGTGTTGCTTTCTCATTTTTGTTTGAGCTATGCCCGATAGCTAACGCGGAAAATCTCATACTATCTTTGTCTTAGTTGATAAACAAACTCTCCAAATTTCACATTATGTAAATACTAACCATTTTATATAAATATAAAATTGAGATCATATAAACATAAAAATATTACATCAAATTTCATTAAAATATGTAATTTTTAAGAAGCTATTTCCCCCAACATTTTTGGTAATTTTTTTTGTGTTAGTTTCTTAGATAATGATTTTATTGCTCTAATATGATGGGGTTTTAAACAATTTGCAGTTTAAAGTTTCTGAACTTAGCCTTCCCTTGCATGCAATTTGAGCAGATCTTGTATTTTGCAGCTCAATTTATTTATTTTAACCTTAAATAAATGGATGGATTATTCTTTTAATTTTTCAAGTTCCTTTAATGCAATGGTGCACTTCTTATTAATTAATTCTTTGATGTTATTGTGTATTAATTTTTAAAACATTTTATTTTTGT
>JXCR01130690.1:111830-132453 GCA_002079205.1 Phalaenopsis hybrid cultivar
TATATATATATATATATATATATATATATATAAAGTTAAACATATAATTAAATGTTGGTATACAAAGGTGTACGTTTATTGAAAATATATTAAAACTATCTTTATAAATGTGCATGTATCTATGTATATTAATGACATTTTATTTATTTGGATATTTGTGATTATATATAAAATGTGTATGTATGTTAAGTGCTATTTTAAAAACATGTGTATGTGCATGCATACATACATATAGATACATATATGTATAAATAAATATGAATATAATCATAATGTGTCATGTTCCCAGGTCAGTCGGGAGAACATCCGCTTAGGATGTGTGAGTCCCTTCTGATCATGGGTTTGAATCATGTCTATGGCGACTATTGCATCAAGCAGGGGTACTTAAATATTTAAATGCATGGGTCGCCCCCCAATCAAGTTATATATATACCGAGCCCAAAGAAGTTATTCGTGCTCAGCACGAGCTATCCGTGAATGAGTCGTTTTGCCAGCCCTACACAAAACTATTAGTGTAAGTTAATTAACATAAGTGTAATTAACTTAAACTTAAAGTTTGATGTAATTAAAATAATAATGTGAACTGAAAAATAAATAATGCCATTAAAAAAAATGAATTCTCAAATATTGCATGCTGAAATCAAATTTCATTTAATTGACAAGGAACATAGCTCNTTTTGATGGGGTTAGTGCAGTGAATGTGATATTAATTTTCATTACATACACTTACAAGAACAAATTGAAAACTTTAATTCAATCCTAAGCTATTTAATGTAAAATTGAATAATTCACACATTATCACTAATAATATAAAGATGCATAACATTCAATAAGATGGGATAGTTACGAGGATCATATCACATTTGAAGTCTTACTCATGAATATACCATATATATTTTACTAGATGGGCCTTGACTTTATAATCTTAATGTTGTACATTATAGTCGGCAGAACACGTGTTCAAGTATAAGGATAAGACAATAAAATTCTTCTTTGTGAAGACAATGAATAAACAAGCAATGCCATTTTTATAAATCTCATTATAGCTTCGAAAGATGCTTGATTAACTAATTATGGAGAAGAAGTAGCTTGATTAACTAATTATGGCCACCAAAGTTGTCTCTCTCCAGTTTCAACTAAACTCAGCCGAGTTCAATATTGTCAACCATAAAATGCCTGAAATAATGTCATTTTAATGCTGGACCGATAGCTATTATTATAAATAAACTCTAGTAATGGAATGTGGCCTTCTCACCTATCTCAAAAATTCAAAACATTATCATATTAAGCCTTCTAATATTTGAATCATTTTTTTATTGGTAATTTATCTGTGGCTGAAATAATATATTGAAATATAATTTGTTATCCAAAATTTATGAATATCTGTACCTAGTCTAGACGTAAGCTTATCATCTCTAACATAATGATTATAGGAATTTCATACAATCCAATAATTTTTTTATACATAATTTTGTTAATTCTTTATATACTCAATCTGATGAATAAGTAGAAAGTGTGCTAATTTTATTAATCTATAAATTATAACCCAAATATAATTATGTTCTCATCTTGATCTAAGAAAACTTGTGACAAGATATATTGTTATATTTTCCAACTTTCGCACTGTCAGTGGCAGTGAATGTAACAGAGCACTAGTTTTTGTTGCTTTGATCTAATTATTTGACAGAATTCACATTTGACTTTATACTTTGATATACTTTTCTTCATTTCAAACCACCAAAATATTGATTTTAAATATTTAGATATTTTTCCATTTCCTGGCTGAATTGAGCCACCTGAATTATGAGTCTCATGCAAAATTTTTAGGATCTAAGTTTGATTCTTATGGTACCTATTAATGCATATTATACTTCTAATTACACATTGTTATCATGTTCATCTAATATGAGATCCTTTCTTTTCTCTTCTTGCTCTTGATCAACTTGCTTTTATCATTCATTACTAGTCTTTTGTGTCAACTTGATTATTTTCTTTAGAATATAATGAGTAGTCATCTGATATCTGTCACGACTCAGCCGGGGAGATTTTAATTACCAAAGCGAGAATAGATGGTCGGACGGTTAAATTTAGTTTCTATATTTATATTTTATTACTAACAGTTATTATCCAAATAAGTTGAAAGAGCCTCTAACGAAAATAATTTAAATTAGTTGAAGATAAAACTAGTTGTCAATTATCTTTTTTTTTTCTTAAGTTAGCCAAAGTTATCTCTTCTTGCATTCATTTCCTTGCCCATTCTTATACTTGAAATTGTTTGTTTAAATTCTTTTGAGTTATACAACAATAACAACAAGTCTTTATCAAACTAAATGGGGCCAACTACATGAGTCCTTTTTTCCATTTTGTCCTATTGAGTGTTATATTTTCCTTAAATTCTAATAAATTAATATCATTTTTATACAAAACGCCCAAGTCTAGTTTGGTCTACCTCTATCTTGCTTAACATAATTCAATTATAAAACATCAACTCTCCTGACAGGATCATTAGATGCGGACGTTTAATGTGACCAAACCATCTAAGACGACTCTTTCTAATCTTGTCAGTCATTGAGCTACACCAACCCTTTCATGGATATATTCTTTTGAGTTATCAACTGTAATAATTGCATAAAATAAATAAATAATAAAGAACAAAATTTCAATAAGTGAGGTCAATAATTGTCTCATTGGTTTTACTATTAAGAGCAAACTCGTTTCATTTCTAACTAGAAGCATGAAATTGAAGCATGAAAAATCAATATAGAGAGGCGAGAGAGGGAGACAGAATGAGAGTTTGTGAGAAGAAGAGGAAGAATGATGGAGTGAGGAAAGTGTTTTCACGTGCTTCTAGGGTAAGGAAAAAGATGTCTCGTGTAGGAGAGCAGTGACTCTCTACGTCGAAGCCAAAGGAGAAGTCTCTATGAGTTTTCGTGCACGGAAAAGGGAAGCGAGTGTTTTGTGGGTAGTCTTGTTTAAGCATGTTGAAGGTTTGGAGGTGAACAACGACATCGCCGTGTCATCTTGTGCATAGAAAGGTGAAGGTGTGGTGTTGCACCAGAGAGGCGCTCCTTTTTCTAGGGAGGCAGCACCTAGTGCAACTCGAAGACCTTTTGTGAACTTGAGGGGATAAGGGTAAGGAGTTTGGTGCTTCAATTTATATAAGAATTTGGTTTATTTTAGTGGATGTTATTAAGTTGATATTAAATATTATGAAATGATATCAGTGATTTTATTTGGACAAACGATCAAATGAAAGAAAAAAATGCAAGCCAAGATCGTTGTTTGTGAAAAAGAGGAGATAAAGAGGTAAGGCTAGAGTTTTTTTTTATTAACTTTAATATAGAAAATTTTCATTTATTAGTATTTAATTATGACAAAAATATAAATCATGATTTATAAACAAAATAGCATTTCAAATTGGGGGAAGAAGAAGAAAGTGTGGCATTAGTGGGGTTAGTATTTATTTGATATATATAATTAATCAATTAAATTATAAACTATTAATTATTCAAATATATTTTGTGCTAATTAAAGTTTGAAACAAATGTAGAATGATTTTGGATTTTGGAAATTAAGGAGTTTGCCTCTTCGTTCAGAAGATAGTTTTTTGATTTAAGCTAAGGCAAAGTTTAAATTCATTTGAGTTCATATGTATTAAATATTGTTTTATAAATCAATTTCAAGAGTCCAATTGAGGTTATTTAGAAATAATCTTTGTCAATTCAGGTTAGCGTGAGAGAAATCGTTATAGGTTTGCTTTGTCAATTTATGTGAAATAATCTTGTGCCAACATAAGAAAAATAATCTTCTATATGTTTTCATATGACTTCTTGTTTGACACAGATGCATTTAGAATTTTCTGTATATTGTGAATGAATATCTGCATTGAATGTATGAATGCAAGCTGAGTTCTTTTTACGATACATATGATAATATTATGTTATGATACATATGTTTGCTTATGATATAAATTGTCTAAAAGTATTATTTGCTATGATTCATACATTTGATATATGAAATGCTTATGAATATTTACTATAGGTGTTATGCTTTAATAAATGTCACAAGGAATGCTATTGGTTGACTTACATGAGTGCTTGTAAGTACATTATGCAGGGATGTGGTATTCCCGACTCCTGGTTTCAAGCGGCGAAGAAACTATAGCAAATGTTGTGACTAAAATTTGACAAAACGTAGGGAACTATTGGTATCAGGGGGCTATTGATAAATACTATGTTGGGGGCCCCAACCCTCATTGATAGTTTATATGGTCTTTGGGGCAAGGTGATGACCCGTGATATAACAGGACAGGAAAATACTTGAGGTTTATACATTTACATGGGGCATTATTATGTTATGATTACATTGCTATGAAATAACATTACTGTGATGCTATGATTATATGACTATTTTGACATTGTTATGATTGTGAATATGTTTATGTTTATACATGAATGAAATGACATACTTATTTACACAACAGTCTTGATTTCTACACTACCTGTTTTATTTTCATGTTCAATATGATTCTAACATGTTTTGAGTTGTATGTAGACATGTTTAGTTTCATATGTGCATGCATTTTGTTTCTTTTTTATATATAAAAATTTATTTTAACTTTGATTATGTCGTTGAGCCATTGTTGCTCACTCTACATTACCTATTAGGAAGGGGCAATGAACACTCGAGCAAGTAGCCAAGTATGATACGTACAACTTTTGCACTATATAGTTTTAGGAGCTTATCAGCTTTTGGGTACGATCTTTTATTATGTTGGATTTGGCAGTTTTATATAGTTTATATTATTTTGGTAATATGTTTTTCTACTTCTGAGTTTGAAAATGGATGAATTATGAAATGTGATGTATCATATATATTTGTAGCAATTTAGTTAGACTAGTTCATCATCCATAGAGTCTTGATTCTGCAAGTTAGGATAAGTATTGGTAAGAATTTAGTCTGACCAAATTGTCCGCCTCTGTCGCACCTTATCTGACCCTCTGTAGGGATGTGACAGAAAGTGATATCAAATCATGGTTATTGGATGAAGAAAATAATAGAAGCGTGTTTGATTTAGAAGTAAGAATGAGCTAAAATATTGTTTAATTTGTACAGAGGTATAGGTTGATGACTTTGTGATGAGTAACTCATATGACTTAAGGTATTATGTGTGAATAATAAGATTGTTATATCATAAATTACATTTGAATAATAATTGTTGTCGATACAGAAAATATGTTTGAAGGAGAATCAGAAAGTATCGAGGGTTAGTCTCTTATGACATGTGCAGAGCAAAAATAAGATCTGAACATATTTTGGGCAGAAGTGATAATCAAAACAGAGCAAATAAAGAAACTAGAGTAGTTGAGCTATAGGGCATCATTCAATGATATCATAAGTGGTTGACAAAATGATTGTCATTGAATGATCATCCACTAGTGCAAGGACCAAATCTGAAACTGGCAAAAGAGGATCAACACTTAATGATATTTCAGATAGGCAAGCCACCTACAGTCAAGGGTGTCAGTGACGCTACATTTGATGAAGACTGGCTATTGAAGATCAGAAAAATTATGGATGGTATGATTTGTCCAAAAAATAGAAGGGTGGTGCTCGCTACTTTCATGCTGGAAGGCGAGGTAGAAAAGATTGTGGCAGATGTGACAGAAAATTTTTGACTGACACATTTTCCACATATTCAATGGGACAAGTTTGTTAAAGTTTTGAAATATTGATTTATTGTGCCTTCAACCAGATTAGCATTAGAAAACAAATTTTTCAAACTGATTCAATGGTCCAAGACAGTCATGCAATATGTGGTATAATTTACTTTTCTTTCTAGATATGCATCTCATTATGTCAGTATCTAGGAGGAAAAATGCCACCAATTTCTACATCGTCTTAGAGATCAGTTGAGGTTGGCATTGACGCCATTTTCACTTCTTGTTGAAGAGTCAAAAGAATTGAAAATAAACTGAATTTCTCCATTGAGCAATGGCAACCTGAGACAAGCAAGCGAAATTTTTTTGGCAAGCGAAACTACATCCAAAGTAAGGTTATAAAATCTAGAGATAAGCAGAGGCAACCATAACTAGAAAAACCAATCTCTTAAAAATGTGGAAAAAAAGACACTTTGGGTAGTATTTGATTGATTCAGGAAAATGCTACAAGAGTGGGCAACCAGTGCATATATAAATGAACTATCCGCAGGAAAAGAAAATAGACAATAGTTCATTGACAATTTAAGGACAAGGATAATCAAGAAAATTTTTAGAAGTTAATCAATACAACAAATCTCTGTTTTTGGGAAAGTTTTCAACTCAAGCAAAAGGTGAATTTTCAAAGCGCAAAACTGAGCAATCATTAAAATCCCGAGCTTTTGTAATTACACCTTAGGAAATAACAAAATCTGAAAAGGTTATTATAGGTACACTTTTGTTTTAAGATCAACCTAGTATTGTTT
Organism: Phalaenopsis hybrid cultivar; assembly: GCA_002079205.1. Taxonomy (NCBI): domain Eukaryota; kingdom Viridiplantae; phylum Streptophyta; class Magnoliopsida; order Asparagales; family Orchidaceae; genus Phalaenopsis; species Phalaenopsis hybrid cultivar. Next base: position 118,294 of record JXCR01130690.1, read on the forward strand.
TATTCGATGCAGGTGCATCACATTCTTTTATCTCTAATAAGTTTGGTGCCACTTTACATGTTGATATTATGCGTTTTACTCTTTCTCTTTGTGTTATTATGCCTTCGGGATGTAGTTTTTCTGCAAAATAGAAAATTCATTGTGCACGTTAATATTCATGATAAGTTGTAAGCAGAGTTGATTATAAATCAATTCAGACTTTTGATGTCATACTGGGAATGAATTGATTGGTGAAGCATTTTGCTACAATTGAATGCTGGAAAAGGATTGAAATTCAAATTGTCAGATGAAAAATCATTTTATATTTTGTGATTGAAATGCACAATCTTCCATGATTAGTGCTGTGAAAGTTGGAAATATTTGCAAAGTGGTGAATTAGGGTACTTTGTCAAATTAGAAGCGTTGCATGAAGATGTGCATGAATTGAAAAACATTGCAGTTGTTGCTGATGTATTTCCTGAAGAATTGTCAGGACTACTATCATAATGAGAAGTTGTGTTTGATATTTTTGTGCAACTAGGAACATCTGCAGTTTCCAAGTCTCCGTGCAAGATGACTCTGAGGGAATTGCAAGAATTGAAATGCCAATTACAGGAGCGCTCCAGTGTTGTTTGTCAGAAAGAAAGATGGATCGATGAAGTTGTGCATCGATTATAGAGAGCTGAATAAAGTCACAATCAAGAACAAATATCCCGTGCCCAAGATTGATGTTCATCAAATAAAAGATGCTACTGTATTTTTTCTAACTGATTTAAAATCTGGATATCCTTATGTCAGAGTCATATAATTAAGACAGATTTGAGATCAGATTTGATCTTTTCAATTTCTTAGTTACGCCTTTTGGCTTAAACCATGCTCCAGTTATGTTTATGGACATGATGAATCAAATTTTCAAGTCTCATGTCGATCAGTTTTTCATTATTTTTATTGATGTTATTCTGATATATTCAAAAAATGATGACAATCATGATAAGCATCTAAGGATTGTGTTGAAGCTATTGAGACAGAATCACTTATATACAAAATTGTCGAAATGTGAATTTTGGTTGCGGAGTATTGCATTCTTGGGGCATATTATTGTTGTGAAAAACGACGGCAATAAAGTAAAAAATGGAGCGAGTAAAATTGCACACAGAGAAAAACACCAGAGTGACACACAGATTTACGTGGTTCGGCAAATTTGCCTACGTCCACGGAGCTGCAGAGGATNATTGTCCGTGACAGGTAGGTGAGTGTGGTAGGTAAGCGGTAGGTGGGATATTTAATTAAGAAGCTAATTAAATTCGGTGGACCGGGTCTCCACATTACCCAACAATTCTCCCATTTGGAGACTGGGACACTGAATGCATCACCTACTTGCTGCATCATCTATTAGCTGTACCGACCTTTTCCTCAAACATTATGTCCTCCACTTCTGCAACTCAAAGCCCCTGTCTTCATGTCAGAAGACCAGCTGAAGTTGAGCACAATTTCAACTTTTCACGAGTAACACCCTCAGTTGACATATCACCGTCAACGTAGCGTTGTACCTCCAAGCTTATAACTCCCACTGTATGAGCAATATCCCGCCCATGCTGAAAGTCGTTTTCAACAAGTCCAGCCTTGTACCTCTTAATGCCACCAAACACAGTCTTCACCGGGTACAACCACTTGCTGTGCAATGCCTTCTTCCTCGATAAAAGTTCTGCCAGCTCCCAAGTCTGATTCCCTGGTAGAGAATCCGTCTCCTCCTTCTTGGTCAGCTCCCACTTGCTCGAATTCTCATATTGTAAGTTTTCTTCATAACTCTGTGGTTCTCCATCATTTGTCTGTACAAGGTCTGGTTTTCCTGATTTTGGCGCTTTACCACTTTTCAGAAAATTGACATTTTTCTGCTTCCCCATAATGCACCTCTGACTCATGTGTACTCGCTTGAGTAAACCTGTAGTGATATATAGTGTGTTAGTTTCTTACTTCGAGCCAGTACTAATGCTCCTTTGGTAACCTTCCAGGTGTTATCTGAGAACACTACCGAATGATCACCCTTATTGAGCTGCCCAACAGAGATTATGTTTTTCTTCAACTCAAGAACGTGCCTAACTTTTTGCAAAGTCCATTTGCTCTTGTTAGGGAGTGCAATATTAACGTCTCTCATTCTCACCACGTTCAGAGCTTTTCCATCAACCAGATATATCTTTCTAATGTTACCTGCAACATAATTTCACATTAACTCCCGACGGGAAGATGTATGGAAGGAAGACTCTGAATCCAGTATCCAATCTAAACTGTCAGAAATAGTGCATCTTATATTTCTTCAGTTACAACATTAGCGTCATCATTCTACTTCTTCTTAGGATACCTGCAGTTTCTTTTTATGTGGCCAGCCTTGCCACAATTCCAGCAGGTTGCCTGCTGACCTGACTTTGATTTTGATCTTCCACGGTTTGAGTTTCTGTCTTGTAATCTCTCTCTGGAATCAACAATCAGTGCCGAACTCAAACCCGAGGTCTCGCTAGAATTTTTCCTGCGTACCTCCTCAGCCAAAATTAAATCACGAATATCATCATATTTCAACTTAGATTTACCTGCAGAACTGCTAACTGCCATCCTCATAACTTTTCAACTATTTGACAATAAAACCAACAATATCAGCGCACGTATCTCATGATCAAAATAAATTTCAACAGACGATAACTGATTTGTGATAGTGTTGAAATCATTTAGGTGTTGAGCAACAGACACACATTCTGCCATGTTCAAGTTGAACAACTTTTTCATCAGATGCACCTTGTTATTTGCTGATGACTTTTCATACATACGTAATAAAACCGCCATGAGATCTGCAGTAGTCCTCTTCTTGATGACGTTGTGGGCAACCGATCTTGATAGTGTTAATCGTATAACTCCCAGAACTCGTCGATCTAACAGATTTCATTCCGCCTTGTCCTTCTTTTCTAGTCGTTTTCTCAGTAACGAAAGATGAAGTTTCTTCCCATGGAGGTAGTTTTTTATCTGCATCCTTCAGTAAGCAAAATTTGTGTCATTGAACTTCTCGATCCCTGATGTATTCACTTCGTCTCCGCCTATCGTTCTTCCTTAGATCTGAACCAAATACTCTGATATTAGTTGTTGTGAAAAACGACTACAATAAAACGAAAATTGAAATGAGAAAAATTGCACGCAGAAAAAACACCGGAGCGACACACAAATTTACGTGATTCGGCAAATTTGCCTACATCCACGGAGCTGCAGAAGATTTATTTCTTCGAGGAATTACACCGTCGAACACCTCGACGTTTACAAGAAAATCTCTATTTTCTTCTCTCCCTTCCTCTCTCTCTTTCTCTCTTTCTCTTAGCTCTCAAGATGACTTGGCTTGGTCTTGCTTGACTTGCATTTCCTTTAAACTAAAGAGACTATTTATAGAAACCATGAAAGCGGTAGGTGGGAGGTAGATGAGCGGTATGTGGGGTGTGGTAGGTGAGCGGTAGGTGAGCGGTAGGGTAGGTNGAGCTGCAGGTGGGATGTGGTAGATGAGCGGTAGGTGAAATACTTAATTAAGAAGCTAATTAAATTCGATGAACCGGGTCTCCACATCACCCAACAATTCTCCCACTTGGAGACTGGGACACTGAATGTATCACTTACTAGCTGCATCATCTACTAGTTGTATCGACATTTTCCTCAAACATGATATCCTCCACCTCTACAACTCGAAACCTCTGTCTTCATGCTCAAAGACTAGCTGAAGTTGAGCACAACTTCAGTTTCTCACGAGTAACACCCTCAGTTGACATATCACCGTCAACGTAGCCTCGTACCACCAAGCTCTTTCCTGGGTTACTCTTGTATCTGCTTATAACTCTCACTGCATGAGTAATATTCTGTCGCTGCTGAAAGCCCTTTTCAACAAGTCCAGCCTTGTATCTCTTACTGCCACCAAACACAGTTTTCATCCGGTACACTCACTTGTTGTGCAATTTCTTCTTCCTTGGTGGAAGTTCTGCCAGCTCCTAAGTCTGATTCCCTGGCAGGGAATCCGTCTCCTTCTTCTTGGTCAGCTCTCACTTGCTCGAATTCTTATCTTGCAAGATTTATTCATAACTCTGTGTTTCTCCACCATTTGTCTGTACAATGTCTGGTTTTCCTTTCTTTGGCGCTCTGCCACTTTTTAAGAAACTGACATTCTTCTGCTTCCCCATAATGCACCTCTGACTCATGTGTCCTCGTCTGAGTAAACATGTAGTCATATATAGTGTGTCAGTTTTCTTACCCCGAGCCAGTGCTAATGCTCCTTTGGTAACCTTCCAGATGCTATCTGAGAACACCATCGAATGACCACCCTCATTGAGCTGCCCAACAGAAATGAGATTTTTCTTCAACTCATGAACGTGCCTGACCTTTTGCAAAGTTCATTTGCTCTTATTAAAGAGTGCAATATCAACATCTCTCATCCCCACCACGTCCAGAGATTTTCCATCAGCCGGATATACCTTCCCAAAGTTACCTGCAATATAATTTTGCATTAACTCCATGCGGAAAGATGTATGAAAGGAAGCCTCTGAATCTAGTATTCAGTCATCAACAGAACTCTGAACTGCCAGCAATATTGTATCTTGTATTTCTTCAGTTACAAAATTAGCATCATCATTCTCCTTCTTAGGATTCCTGCAAATCTTTTTTATTTGGTCAGTCTTGCCACAATTCCAGCAGGTTGTCTGCTGACTAGATTTTGATTTTGATCTTTCTCGGTTTGAGTTTTTGTCTTGTGATCTCTCCCTGGAATCAACAATCAGTGTCGAACTTGAACACGAGGCCTTGCCAGAATGATTTCTGTGCACCTCCTTAGCCAAAATCAAATGACAAATATCATCATATTTCAGCTTTGATTTACCTACAGAACTGTTAACTGTCATTCTCATGGCTTCCGAGTTATTTGACAATGAAGCCAACAATATCGGTGCACGTATCTCATTATCAAAATCAATTTCAACAGACGACAATTGATTTGTGATAGTATTGAAATCATTCAGGGGTTGAGCAACAGAGACACCTTCCACCATTTTCAAATTGAATAACTTTTTCATCAAATGCAACTTTTTCATCAAATGCACCTTGTTATTCGCTGATGATTTTTCATACATACCTGATAAAACCGTCATGATATCTACAGTAGTCATCTCCTTGATGACGTTGTGGGCAACTGATCTCGACAGGGTTAATCGTATAACCCCCAGAACCTGTCGATCCAACAAATTTCATTCCGCCTCGTCCATCTTTTCTGGTCGCTTTCCCAGTAACGGATGATAAAGTTTCTTCCCGTGGAGGTAATCCTCTATCTGTATCCTCCAGTAAGTAAAATTTGTGTCATTGAACTTCTCGATCCCCGATGTCATCACTTTGTCTCCGGCCATTGTTCTTCCTTAGATTCGAACCTAAGGCTCTGATATCAGTTGTTGTGAAAAACGACGACAATAAAGTAAAAAATAGAACGAGTAAAATTACACACAGAGAAAAACACCAGAGCGACACACAGATTTACGTGGTTCAGTAAATTTGCTTACGTTCACGGAGCTACAGAGGATTTTATGTCTTCGAGGAATCATACCGTCGAGCGTCTTGATGTTTACAAGAAAATCTCTATTTTCTTCTCTCTTCCTCTCTTTCTCTTAGCTCTCAAGAGAACTTGGCTTGGTCTTGTTTGGCTTGGCTTACATTTCATTTAAACCAAAAGAGACTATTTATAGAAACCATGAGAGCGGTGGGTGGGAGGTAGGTGAGCTGTAGGTGGGATGTGGTTTGTGAGCGGTAGGTGGGATACTTAATTAAGAAGCTAATTAAATTCGGTGGACCGGGTATCCACATTACCCAACAATTATCAATGGCCACAGAATCTCATTGGATCCTCAGAAGGTGAAGATAATTGTGGAACGATCTACTCCAAAAAATGTTATGGTGATACGCGATTTTCTTAGTTTGGCTGGACATTACAGGAGGTTTGTAAATGGTTTTTTGTAAATGTTCGAGATTAGCTTTCTTTAGAGCACTAAGGAAATGCAAGCGTTTCGAATAGTCAAATGAATGTGAGCAAGTTTTTAAGAGTCTGAAGAATTCTCTAGCATCTCCACCGCTACTCCAAAGCTCAAAGCCAAACAAAGAACTCTCCCTATTATTGGAGTTGGATCGAAGGCAGTTAGCTCGTCGCTCGTTAAAGAAGAAGAACAAAGGAAGCAATATATGGTCTACTACACAAGCCGAGTCCTCTGAAGAGCTGAAACCAATTATCTTGTGATGGAAAGATTAACATTTGCTTTGGTTGTACAAGTCGTGGGCTCCGACCGTACTTCCAATTGCACTCGAAACAGGTCATCACCAACCATCCTTTGAAGTCCGTTCTCACTGGATCGAAACATTCAGGTCTACTCCTGAAATGGGCTGTGGAACTTATTGAGCTCGATATCTCCTATGTACCTCAGACGACAATCAAGGCACATGCGATCGCAGGGTTTCTGGTGGATTTTCTGAAACTGTTGAATTGAACGACATAAGCACAAATAACGACCAGGTATGGACTTTGCACATTGTAGAGCTTCTGAATAATCTAATGCAGGGCTAGGATTGGCTCTTAGTTGCCCGATCAAAGAGCACCTCTATTGTTCGATCGTAATAGAGTTAGAGGTTATCAATAACCAATTAAAGTATAAAACTCTAATAGCAGGACTACGTCGAGCATATAAAATAGGTGCTCAAAATCTTCTTGTGAAATCAGATTCAGTAATGGTCGTGAACCAAGTAAATGGAGAGTTTGAAGCCAGAGATGAGATGATAGGCAAATATTTCAATAAGGTGAAATAAGAGATCGAAAAGTTTACCGACTTCAGAATTGAGCACGTCGGTCGGGAAGAATATCAGATGGTAGACATTCTATCCAAGCGCATCAGATTAAGAGGAGCACCACAACGGCTTATCCGACCGACAATCGAAGAACCTGAGACAATGGAAGTGGCAATAGATGACAACAAAAGTTGCATGGATCCTTATATCTTAAATCTTGAAAAAGTAATATTGTCTGAAGATATCACTGACTTGAGGCATTTTAAGATAAAGACTGTCATGTATTTAATGATTGAAGGAAAACTATTCAGACGGTCAGTTACTTCTATGTACCTAAGGTGTCTGAAAGAAGATGAAATTCAAGGTGTCCTTTGGGACTTGCGTTTAGGAGAATGTGGAAGCCATTGGGGAGGCAAGACCTTGGCGTATCGAGTTGAAAGGCAATGTTACTTTTGGCCCACGCTCTTAAAATATTTGGAAGAATTTTTAAGGAAATATGAACAATGTCAGAAGTATCTACTCTACATCATCAATAAGCTCTCAAGCTCCCACGAGTCACCAATCCCTGACCATTTTCCACTTGGGGATTGGATATTCTTGGACCATTTTTTCCATCAAAAGGCCAACGAAAATTTCTACTAGTTACAGTTGATTATTTGTTAAAATAGGTTGAAGTGAAGCCACTTGCCTGGATCACTGCGGAAGCGATCCGAATTTGTATCTGGACGAACATCATTTGTTGGTACGGTTTACTGCTTTTTATCATTACCAACAAAGTGACATAATTTACTAACCAAGGAGTGAGAGATTTTTGTGCTAGTCAAGGGATTGATTTGAAGTTCACCTCAGTTCATCACTCATGGACAAATGGAGAGCTAGAAGCAGCCAATAAAATAATTCTGAACCTATTGAGAAAAAACGATGAAGGGGCAAAAGGATATAGGGCAGACTTATTGTCGCTCGTCCTTTGGGTCATCCGAACAATACCTTCAACAATGATCGATCAAACTCTTTTTTATGTTGACACATCGAATGGAAGTAGTATTACTGGTCGAGTTAGCCAAAGAGTTGTTATTGCTTGTGCATTCGATATAGAAAACCTAGCCGAATGGAGAGAAGCCAATGATGGAGTTCTACTTGCCCTCGATATGACAGAGGAAAAAAGAACAGACTCAACCCTTCGACAAGAGAAAGTCAAAAGATGTACTGCTCGGTATTTTGACAAGCATGTTCGGGAAAAAAACTTTTACTCTCGGAGATATGGTTTTAAAGGAAGTCAATCCAGCTGCTTGTGTACAGGCGGTCGGTAAGTGGATCAGACTTGGTGTGGATCGTAAATCACTAGACAACGCGTTTTTCATGGAGCATATAAATTAAAAACTTACATCGATGAATAATTTCTTAGGATGTGGAGTGGCGACGATTTAAAGAAGTTTTTTTCTTGGGAAAATATGTATCAACATCTCATTGTTCCAAAATATATTGTAGCAAAATATTTGTAAGTTTATGTTTTTTTTAATATAAGGTATTATTCAGAATAATTTTGTATAAATCTTTCTGAAATAGCACTTAGTGGAACTCGAGAAATTTTAACACTCAAGGAACTCAAAATGACTGAAATGTTAAATAAACGATTGAAACATTCCGATTAGGATGAGCGAATGACTGTCCTATGGGACGAGCGGAAGTTTCTCTTTTAAGATGAGCGAAAGGCTCTCATACGGGACGAGTGAAAGACTCTCCTACAGGACGAGCGAAAGACTCTCCTCTAAAATGAGCCAAAGGTTGTCTTACAGGACGAGCGAAAGACTCTCCTTTAGGAGGAGCAAAAGTCTTTTCCTACAGGACGAGCGAAAGACTCCCCCACGGGATAGGCCAAAGACTCTCCTACGGGATAGGCGAAAGATTCTTATACAGGACCAACGAAAGAATCTTCTACAAAGATGAGCAAAATGGCATTCCAAGAGATCAAAAAGAAATTCTTGTAAAAAATAGCAAAAACTACACCATATATATATTTATAAAATGGGCAGCAGGATGCATGCTAATAAAATTTAAAGTGAAGGAGAAACGATCAACAATAAATATTTTATCGGAACTATTACTTTCATTACTTAGACAATGTTTTTGCAAGTTTCTTTTTACAAAAAGAACTACTAATACAAAACAAAATGTTTACAAATACACAAACGAGTATCCATCCAAGTGTTGGAGATCGGGCAGTCGCTTCGCCGTCTTCTCACGCCTTCTCTACAAGTGACTCTTTCCTAATGATGGGAGGAACAAGGACCACAAATTCTTTCTGGTTGGCATATTTTGGGTCGAGAAGCCCATGTTTGATAAATTTATCGGTTGAAAATGCTATGGTCCTATGAAACTGGCGAGAAATTCTGGGGATGTGCTCTTCTCGAGTTATCGATTTCACCAAAGCTGCCTTTAGTTCCTCGTCCTCTTTTGCCAGAGTGTCTAGTTTTTTCTTAAAATCGGGCCATCATTTTTTTTCCTTCAAGTGAAAGACTGAGCTGGCCTTCGACAATTCTCCTGCCCTGCTTCTCGCTTTTGATCAGTTTTATGAAGTTATCACTTTATCCTCAACCTTGGCCAAGAATCGTTCAAATTCACCAAAGGCCAGGGCTTGGTGGTGGGCGGCTTCCATAGCCATTAGGTGATACCAAGCAAAATTCTGCTGAAGCTCCTCACGATCGAGCAACTTCAAAACTTCCTCAAACTTATTTAACCACACCACTTCCTTGAGATGCACAGGAACATTATCGACCTCTGGCTTGTCAAGGACATCAAATCAATCATGAAATACTGACAGTTGGAACTGATGAAAGTCTTTTCGCCCCACCTTACACCGGAAGTCATTCAAAAGGTACACCTTTTCTTGTCAAAGGAGGAGGTGGGGCATCAACGTCCATGGGAAATTTTCTTTTTCCTTCTTCACTAGAAGGATGTGATTTTTTGTCGCAGGAGGAAAAGGGACTGACTTCGGACCAGGTTCAGTTATGTTCCCAGATGAAAACTCAAAAAAGTCGATAGTGGAGTGTTGGCTTGGCTTCAGCCCTTGCAGACATATGAGGCAGGAGGACGACGATTAATTGGTTGCGATGAGAGTGGATATGTTAGTCAGAGACAGAACGTTTGTTTTTCCCATTTCATTCCCAGAAGCTTCATCTTTAGAGGCACTTGATCTGAGAATAGATGTCATGCGGTTTGCCTCACTTGCATTCGGTCGAAAACTTTTAGGTTTTCGTAAAATAGCGATTTCCTTGGTTGACACATTTTGTATTGCGATGGTCATTTCAAATTTAGAGAAAAAAAAATCCGCACCTGTAGTACTGCGATAGCGGCGACCACTTTCCCGGGTTCCCCTTGGATTTGCCCCCTCGTTGAAAGGGCAAATTTACCTCTTGGTTTTCTATTGGAGGCTTTCTCCTCTGCTTCCTTCACACCAGCCACCTCTTAGTGATCGGATCAACCCGACGAGACTCTTCTTCAACGATTGGAACTGGTCTGTGAGAGGATCTGAAAGCCATGATCTTTCTCCACTCTTTCCACTTTCTCTGGCCAATTGACATCATGGTTAGCGGAAGATGCAACCTAATCATTTAAATCAATCATATGTTCCTTGCGTTTCTTCTTCACCAACACCATCTTTTTCTTCGTTTTTATTAGGAACAGGGAGAGGCTGAGGGAGTTGAAACTCTTCCAAAGACATTTGGAGTGCAGCCTCATCAAAAGGGTCCGGAGCTCTTGTGCCAAACATTATATCAGAATGAGAAAGGAAACTACTGACCCTTTTTATGGAAGTTCTATGGCCACGAAAAACTAGGAAGTAATTGTCACGCTTTTGTGAGATTTAATTTATCATTTTCTTGTCCTGATTGTAGTTAACAAGAAGCTAGAAAATCGATGAACTAATATATATATATAGGAAAAATGTCAACATGCATCTTAAAGAGATCAAACGGTTCGAAGAGACTCCATGACTATTGGTCGGAAATGCATGAGGATTATTAAACAAACGACTAACTTAGCACACTTGCCCAGATGAACGATAATCCCATCGAACCTAAATGACCGATTGAATCAGCCGACCGATAAAATTGATCTAGAATGAGGCAATCGACACCTAGAAGTAAAAAATTAGTTTTGTCATGTATTATGTTCCATAGTTGCAACCATTCTTGAAAATGACGCTCATTCAGTTATTTGTATTAGAGAGGTGGTTATATTAACTACTCAAGGTTAGGAAAAATGCAAGAAATACTCTCTGTAACCGTTGAGATAAGTGGGGATAATAGTGTAATTGTAAACTCGAGCCACCTATTATTTTAAATAGGGGCCTTTTATGAATAATGTTTGACACGCTCATTTTGCCGAAATTCACATTGTCCTGTATCCTCTTTCTAATCTCTTCTCTCGTATTCTTAACTCTCGGAGTGTGCCTACTGCGACAATTTAGGATTTAACAAATGTAAATGTATCTGTTTCTGCATATTATGGGAGGAAACAGATGTTAGCCTGGCCATTCTGGTATCTTTTAGGAGATCACAAACAATACACTGAACTGCTTGCTGCGTTTTAATTATATCCTTGCAATAAACGTGTGTTTACGATGTGGCTTCTGAAAAGGGATTGGGTTTACCAAATCCTTATGTAATTGCTCTTTTATTTTGGATCCTTTTCTTGAAATCTTATGCTTTTCAATTGATGGCTTTATTCTGCAACTTCCTTGAAAGTGTAGCCTTGAACGTTCTAGCTAAATTGTACAGTCATACGTTAATCTGCTGAATGCCTTACAGCCATCATTTTGGATGAAAATTTGATTTTTACTCGCGGTCTGTTTTTACCCTCTTTAGTTGGATTGAAAGAATTTAACTTGATTGGCAAAAAGAATAAAATTTAAACTCGCTGTAGAATCACTGCCTTGGAATTAAGTTAAAGTTTTCTTCAAAATAAAAAATCTCTTCCTTTGAATTAAGTTAAAGTTTCCTTCAAAATAAATAAACCCTGTTATGAAAACGGAATAATGATTCATATAATATATTTAGTTAAGCATTTTTTTTTTATCAAGATGGTCAGTTTTTGAATTTTATTATGGTGATGATGAATTCATGTTGCATACTTTTCACATTATCTTTCTCTTTGTTTTGTTACCAGCCAAAAGCTTCATCTGGATTTGCATGGATAGGTAGCCGTCTTCTACTGTTCTATCTAAAGTTAAGGGCTGCAGATATTCTCAAGAACTGCTATCCAACTGTATGCATACACTATAAGTATTTGGTTTATTTTCCTTAGAATTAGTTAACTCAGCTTGCTCCAAAGATTTCTACAAATGAGATTGAAATTTTATATCTGCAGAATCCCGAACGGGTTGATGCTTGGCTCATCAATGAAATACTAAGAGCTGTATCTTCATTCATGTACAAAGTATTTTATTTTCAATTGCACAAATTGTGCTTAACAGATATTTAAGAACAAGGATTTACCATTCGGCTGTCTTCTATTATGGAGCAAAACGTTCCAATAGCGGACTATGCCAAATTAATTGATGACTCGAGAAAGTTGGAGCAAAGAAGAAAGACTGTTCAAAATACGAGATTGAGTTCGTTAGAATCGTCAAATCTGTTTCTTTGATCAGTTAACATGAAGAGTATAAGATTTATAATTTTCTTTTTATCCTGAGGGAAAACATTAGAAATTACTTATCTGTTGTCGGAGAGGAATATGAGAGAGATGTACAGATCGGGTAGGCTAGAGGAATAGAAAGCAGAATTTGGCTGTAGGATTAATGTAAGATTAAGGGGTTGTTTTGGCTGTAAGTAGGATTTAACTTGGAATATTGTAAATTCATAAATTCAGTTTTAATAAAATCTAAGATAATTAATTCTTGAACATTATTTCACATGCAAGATGTTAAATACGATAAAATCTTGTGAAATATTTTTACAACATATACAAGATTTAAGTCTATTAGGTTAAATCTGAAGTAAAAACTCAATATTAATGATGCAATTAATACGATTAATTTAATTTAATTTATTAATTTATTATTTTTAATTACATTTATCATTAATTACCAATGTACTATGTTTAATAGTTGTTAATAAGGATTTTGCTGAACTATTCAACATTAATCAATATTTTCATATTCAATAATAAATCAATAATTATTTGTTTACTAAACTATTAATCATTACCTAGAATTTTATTAAAATAATTAAATATTAATTAATACTTTGATTTTATTAGTTAATCATTAATTAATTATTTATAAACTTATATCAAACATAATTAAATTAATTAAATTAAAATTAGTTTGAGCAATTATTGATTAAAAATCAATTAAATTAAAGTTGCTTTCAATTTAATAATAGACTCATTAATCATTATGTAATAAATTATAAAATTAATTAAAATTAAGATTTTTCAATTAAGAAAATTAAAATAAAAATATCATTAATTTAATAAACAATATATTTTTAAATAAATAATTTTTATTAATAGAACCCTCCTGCTACTTTTTCTCTTCCCTCTTCTCTACTTTAAACTATTGGCAATAAATAAAACCCTATTGCCTTCCCTTTTCTCTGCTACTAAGAACCCTCATCGATATTTGCGACGAAAGCTAGCTAGGAAGGCAACGACGGATAGTGGCATTCAAAAAATGAATCTTCTGAAACTCCATTTTTCGTCCCTTTATGTTCTACTCAAACCATGCTCAAATCTTGTTACCAAACAACTTCTAAGGAAGATGTTATTTAAATCTTAATTAGTAGTCAAATTGAGAACTTGAGTTGCTATAAGAATCTTCAAGTGAATTTCTCCTTTGTTTTATCCTGACCTTAGAATTAGTAATTTCATATAGGGGGATTTAAATTAAATTTGCAAGTTTCATGTCATGAACTCCTCTCTTCTTTTAAGCATCATAAGTTCCATGAAAACCTTTTCCAAAAAACTCTTGTANAAAATGTTTTAGTTACCATTGGATTTCACTTTCTTTTTTTTTTCTTAAACTCTTTTTTAACCAGAGAGTTTCAGAAACACTTATATACAAGCTACTGTTTTGACATTTTCATATCTTAATTTTCAACTGGCATCAAGCAGATGTTCAAATGGAGACAATGCCACCCTAGAGGAATTTGAGCAAGTTCTCAAAGCAATAAACATGGAATCACTCATCCCTCTCGCTGCTCGTGTATTTGACATATTCGATAACAACCGTGATGGAACTGTTGACATGAGAGAGATCCTCTGTGGGTTGTCGAGTCTCAGAAACTCTAGAGGTGATCATGCACTCAGGCTTTGCTTTCAGGTATTACGACTCTATTGTGTCATTCT
>JXCR01130690.1:156674-178357 GCA_002079205.1 Phalaenopsis hybrid cultivar
AAGACAGTCTGGAACACTCCTCAACAGAATGACCTGGCTGAGAGGATGAACAGGACTCTCCTAGAAAGAGTGAGGTGCATGCTGCTAAATGCAGGTCTACCCAAAAGCTTCTGGGGTGAAGCCGTGTCAATCGTTTGCTACCTTATCAACAGATGCCCATCAACTGCTATCGATATGAAGACACCTTCGGAGATGTGGTACGGGAAACCAGGTAACTATGATAATCTCAAAGTTTTTGGATGTACTGCATATGCTCATGTCAGACAGGATAAGCTGGAAGCAAGGGCCTTGAAGTGCATTTTCATTGGATACCCACCTGGAACCAAGGGCTACAAACTCTGGTGCCTAGATCAACAGAAATGCATCATCAATAGAGATGTGACATTCGATGAGTCGAAAATGGCGAATCTGTATAGCCATGCTGCCAAAAACAGTATAACCAAGAAGGATTCTTCAATTGAGGTGGTGCTGCAACAACAACGAACTTTGACAGATCAAAGGACTGTTGTGAACGATCAGGATGAAGTGGCAGAGGAGCAGCAAGTGATTGAGCCAGAAAGAAGTCTGATGACTACAACTTGGTAAGAGGACAGACAAAGAAGAACTATCAGACCGCCAGAGAGATACGGCCATGCAGATATAATCTCATATGCTTTAAGTGTTGCCGAAGAGATAGAAGAAGCAGAACCGAGCAACTACAAGGAAGCCCTAAAGAGCAAGGAAAGACTCAGGTGGGAAGAGGCAATGGATGAGGAAATGGCTTCTCTGATGAAGAACAAAACCTGGGAACTTGTGGATCGACCAAAGAACAAACGAGTGGTTGGTTGCAAGTGGATCTTTAAGAAGAAAGAAGGCACGCCAGGTATTGACAGGATCAGGTACAAAGCCAGACTCGTTGCAAAGGGATTCACTCAGGTAGAAGGAATCGACTTCAACGAAATCTTCTCGCCCGTCGTGAAGCACTGCTCCATTAGGATAGTCTTAGCACTAGCGGTTCAATTCAATTTGGAATTAGAGCAGCTAGATGTTAAGACTGCGTTCCTGCATGGAGAGCTTGAAGAAACCATCTACATGGATCAGCCAGATGGGTACTGCACACCTGAGACAAAGGACAAAGTTTGCTTGCTGAAGAAAGCTTTGTATGGACTGAAACAAAGCCCCAGACAATGGTACAAACGATTTGATGAGTTCATGCTAAAGATCGGATTTGTCAGATGCAGCTACGACAGTTGCGTGTACATGAAGTGGCAAGACGGTGAAATAAGTACCTACTTGCTTCTTTATGTGGATGATATGTTAGTAGCCAGCAGAAGTAGGGAGGAAATCCAGAAGATCAAAAATATGCTCAATTCTGAATTTGACATGAAGAACCTAGGATCTGCTACAAAGATCCTAGGGATGGAGATTACTAGAGATAGGAAAAATGACATCTTATTCTTGTCTCAAAAGTCATATATTCAGAAGCCTCTAGCAAGGTTCAACATGCATGAGGCTAAGCAGGTTGCAACATCTATTGGCCAACACTTCAGATTGTCAAACTCTCAAGCACCAGAGAGTGAAGATGAAAAAATGTACATGGAGGGTGTCCCTTATGCCAGCGGGGTTGGTAGCATCATGTATGTGATGATCTGCAGCAGACCAGATCTGGCCTACGCCGACGGCATTGTAAGCAGGTTCATGGCAAACCCGGGACAGACTCACTAGGAAGCATTAAAATGGATCCTGAGGTACCTGAGAGACACTACAGACTTTGGTCTACTCTTTAAAAAGCAGGAAGACAAAGAAGAAAAGGTAGTTGGTTACGTGGACTCCGATTATGCAGGAAGCATTGACACCAGGAAGTCACTGACCGGATTCATTTTCACTGTCTTCGGTACTGCAGTCAGTTAGAAGTCTAACCTCCAATCTGTTGTGACCCTCTCAACAACAGAGGCCGAATACATCGCTGTGACTGAAGCAATCAAGGAATCTATGTGGATAAAGGGCATGGCTGAAGAGCTTGGGATATATCAGAATGTGATAACTGTGTTTTGCAACAACCAAATCACCATTCACCTAACCAGAAATCGGGTATTTCATGAAAGATCCAAACATATAGATATAAAGCTTCATTTTGTGAGGGATTTCGTCGCCAATGGTTCAATAGTAATGGAGAAGATACCTACTGAAGAAAATTCTGCTGATATGCTCACAAAGGTGCTACCGACCGCTAAGTTCAGATACTGTCTGGACTTAGTAAACTTCACCAAGGGCTGAGGCCCTCTCAGGGGCCAGCTGGAGGGAATTTTTTACTTTGAAGCTTCTCAATTGAGGGTCAAGGTGGAGAATTGTTATTTTTGACCCACAATTAATGAATTAAGGTAAAAGGACAATTTTGTAATGTGGCACCGCTCACCTACCACATCTCACCTACCGCTCACCTATCGCCTACCTACCTCCTACTTACCTCCCACCTACCACTCTCTTGCTTCTATAAATAGAGAGGGTGTGAGGCCTAGGAGAGCAAGGAAGAGATCTTAAGCTACCATAAAGGAGGAGAGCATCTTGAGGCCTTGTATCAAGGTGTCGCTTGAGAGGGAGGCCATAGAAGGATATGAGGGATCATCTCTATGTATAAGCTATGTATTCTCCATTTCTTTTGCCTTAGTAAACTATTTGATTGATTCTCTCCCGTGGACGTAGATCCAGTTGGATCGAAGTCTTAGTGAACTATTTGATTGATTCCCTTCCGTGGACGTAGATCCAGTTGGATCGAACCACGTAAACACCTTGTTTGATTTGTATTTTTTTTCGTCTCATTTATATGCCAGGAAGTACATATCTCACAACAATTGGCGCCGTCTGTGGTGTCTCAATTTTTATGCTAGGAAGTACATATCTCACAACAGTATTGAATTTGCGAGCTCCGTGAGGGTATTAGAATAGCGTCAACGAAGGGGAAAGAAAGTTTATAGTGTTAAGATGAAGAGATAAGAAGATTTGACAGCTTAGGAAGAGGGTTAGTCGTCGAGAAAGTTGTTTAAGGTATGTTTTGATAAATCAATGATATTTTGTGCTAAATTATCTAATGAAGTAATATATTATGAATTCCTAATACGTTTAAGATTTCAGGTTTATTATTTGAGGCGGCGAGTTAGAGGCAATCGTGTAGAAGATCGTCATAGAACGGCTCCGTCAATTTTAGGTAACATAATCATATGCTAATTTAAGAAAAATAATTTAATTTATGGAAATCACTTGAATCTTAAAATTTAATATTATGTTTTATAGGTTCTTGAGCTCAACAAAAAGGTTATCTAATGTCAAACTATTTACTTAAAATTGAAACTTACCGTGACAATCGAAGTGAATAATTGCATTTTTAAATCTCAGTAATCTTATTTTTTGCAAATTGAATGTCTAACTCTATATATGCCCTAGTTTAATCGGATCATTTATATTGTTAGATAAGAAATATGAGCATGATAATCATAATAGGAAAATATGTGTATGCATGAAAGATATGTTTGAGATGAATGATATTTAGATAAACATTATATGTAAGATAGACATATAAGATAAACATATATGAAAGATATGTATGAGATAAATATATGAATGATATGAGATGCGTGGTGATAGTTATGCAACAGAGTAAGAGTGAGTATGCATTTTAGTAGATAAAGCAGAGTAAGGGTGAGTATGCATGTTAGTAAATGTACAAAGATATTGCAAAATAATGTATGTTATAAAGAATGAAATAATTTATATATATTAATATTTGCATGTGCATGGTCAGAGTAAAAGTTCACCTCCTAATGCTACAGGCAGGGGACACCAGTGTACCTGCACACGTTGAATTTTTTTATCACCCTAGACAATTGTGATAGTTCACTAATCGTTATGCTGACGGGTTAATATCGATCAGGGGAGAGTAGTCCAAAGCTTATTTTCCTAGATAATTGTGATGATTACATTGCTAACCATTATGCCAACCGGATAATATTTGCTAGGTGCAAATAAGAGTTTTTCTATCTTGAATAATTGCAATGTTTAGACCGCTAACCTCTGTGTCGACAGGAACCAATGGAACAATATCAACTAAGAGTGTGTTAGGTTTGTTGACGATGACCCTCATAGAGAGAAATGCATGTAAATAGTATAAAGTAAAATTAAAGTTAAGATAAATGCATATAGAAGATTTGTGTATGTTCATTTAAAAAAATGTCATTGATATATGCATTAACATATATAAGATTGCTTATAAAAATATGTAGGACCAGCATATTATTAGATTTCTTATAGACTTGTACGCATATTGAATTCTTTTCAATGAATTACTTCAGAAGTGTGATTACTTGTTTGTTATCTTTAGATAACTCATTATGTTAATTTAATATTATTTTTTATGTTTTAAACATTTGAAGAAGATGAATAGAAGGATGAGCAAATGCGTATAAAAGATAAGAACAACAAACGTAAATGTATAAATTTTTGCTTATTAATTTTAGTTGCTTAATTTAGTGGCTATTTTATGTATTTGTTTGAATATTAAATTATTAGTAATAGAACTAGAATAACAGAAAATTGATTTTTACCGTCCGATCGTCCGTTCCCATCTTGGTTAACTTCAAGCCCTGGGCCGGGTCGTGACAGTTAACTTAGGAAACTCTTGATTGGTCTATTTCCTTCATATTATATGTTATTTATTTTTATTTTCGATTTATTTTCTTCCCCAATTTAGGGTAGATATATTTGATAAGTTTGTAAATAAGGAGGGATTGGTTTCCTTGTATATGTACCCTACTTTTGAATAATGAAATCAACTCCCTGTTCATCCCAAAACCTGTTTTCAATATGATATCATAGATCTAAACCTAAACGTCTCTCCAATCCCTCTGCCAGCCTGCAGGCCAACTGGAAAACTCTTATGTCGAGTAGCCGGTTCCTCCGTGCAGGGTTTATGCTCTCCTTCTGTCTTCCCAGCAGCCTTTACTTGTCCTGCTGACCCTCCTGAACCACCAGAAATTTTCCCGTCTGCCTGAATTCTTCTGCAGCAGACCCCGTCATTTCTCTGCCTTAGGAACTCCTCTCTGCTGCCTCAATTCCCTACGGAAAGCCCCTCCTTTGCCAGAATCCATCGTGGTATCTACCTCACCTTACCGGAATTCCGGCATACGGCAGCCACAGCAATAGCATCTACGTTTCTTNAATCGTCCGTTCCCGTCTTGGTTAACTCCAAGTCTTGGGTCGGGTCGTGATAGTTAACTTAGGAAACTCTTGATTGGTCTATTTCCTTCATATTATATGTTATTTTATTTTTATTTTCGATTTNGATCGTCCGTTCCCGTCTTGGTTAACTCCAAGTCTTGGGCCGGGTCGTGACAGTTAACTTAGGAAACTCTTGATTGGTCTATTTCCTTCATATTATATGTTATTTTATTTTTATTTTCGATTTATTTTCTTCCCCAATTTAGGGTAGATATATTTGATAAGTTTGTAAATAAGGAGGGATTAGTTCCTTTTATATGTACCCTACTTTTGAATAATGAAATCAACTCTCTCTTCATCCCAAAACCTGTTTTCAATATGATATCATAGATCTAAACCTAAACCTCTCTCCAATCCCTCTGCCAGCCTGCAGGCCAACTGGAAAACTCCTATGTCCAGTAGCCGGTTCNCGGAGGGATTAGTTTCCTTGTATATGTACCCTACTTTTGAATAATGAAATCAACTCTCTGTTCATCCCAAAACCTGTTTTCAATATGATATCATAGATCTAAGCCTAAACCTCTCTCCAATCCCTCTGCCAGCCTGCAGGCCAACTGGAAAACTCCTATGTCCAGTAGCCGGTTCCTCCCTGCAGGGTTTATGCTCTTCTTCTGTCTTCCCAGCAGCCTTTACTTGTCCTGCTGACCCTCCTGAACCACGAGAAATTTTCCAGTCTGCCTGAATTCTTCTGTAGCAGACCCCGTCATTTCTCTGCCTTAGGAACTCCTCTCTGCTGCCTCAATTCCCTACGGCAAGCCCCTCCTTTGCCAGAATCCATCGTGGTATCTACCTCCCCTTACCGGAATTCTGGCATACGGCAGCCACAGCAATAGCATCTACGTTTCTTTGCCTGGTTTCCTGCCTACAGTAGCCACAGCAGCAGCATTTACTTTCCTTTTCCAGAAACCTGCCTGCAGCAGCAGCAGCAGCAGCAGTTGCTGGAATTCCTGCCTCCAGCAGCAGCAGCTGCCACCACCGCCGCAGTCAACGGACAGTAGTAGCAGCAAGTACAGAAACGGCAGCAGCAGCGGCAGGTAGGAGTAACACCAGCAGCAGCTAGCAGTTCCTCTTTCTATAACCATCAGCAATCCTAAAGAAGCATAGGATTCATGACCAAATATGGTATGAAGAGATCTTGTTCTACTCCAAAGGTTACTTCTGAATCAGAGACCGAGAATTTTGTCCAGACAACCTCTGAATTCTCTAATTTTATCACAAATCATAAACTTAAGAACCATAATTTCCTTCAATGATCTAAATTCGTGTTTATGTGCATTTATGATAAGGGAAAACAGAAACTTCTTACAGGAGTGGGCATAGTTCTCGAGATCATTGTTTCAGACCACCATAAATGGAAGATTTACGACAATATGGTTGTCTTGGCTAGTCAATTCAATGACCACTAAAGCAAGAGAAATTTTTTTGATCTACAAAACTGTCAAATAGATATTGGAGGCTACAAGAAAAACATATTCCAATACTGAGATTAATGTTGAATTGTTTAAAATTGAGACCAAACTTCATGATATTCGTCAATGAGAGCACTCACTCAATATTTCACACCTTGACAAAGTATTTGCTAAAATTGGATATGTTTGAGACGTGTGAAAATATCCACATGATGTCAGAATGTTTAAATCAATCAAAGAGAAGAAGAGAACTGTAAAATTTCTAGTTGGATTAACTCGGGAATTGGATGAAGTAAAAGGGAGGATCGTGGGAATAAATCCTCTTCCATCACTAGCGAAGCCTTCGTTGAAGTCAAGAGAGAAAAGAGCCGAAAGAATCTGATGTTAACTAGAAATGGGGGTTTACCAAATACTGAAAGCCCTGTCTTGTATGCTTATATACCTTCTCACGACTTAAAAGCTCAAGAAGAATCCTCCCACATGTGACTATTGCTAGAATATTGGGCATCTCAAAGATAAATGTTAGAAACTTCATCTAAATCCCGCAGAGTGGAAACAGGAACATGGAAAGAAAAATCAAGAGAAAAAGGCAAATGCTACTGCCACATTCGAAGGATCGATTGAACCATTCACCTTAGAACTACTTAAAGTTTTGGAAAAAACTTATGGGAGGTACTTTAAAACAACACACCAATCTCGTGACAGACTAAGGTAATATATCATTCTCTTATCTCGTTAGTAATGGGAGATTTAGAATTTGAATTATATATTTAGAAGCCTCTAATGATATGATCAGAGATGTTAATGCTTTAGTCAATTATTAAGAGGCTTCTTTATCTAGATTGGTCAGACTTGTAGATGGATCACACTAAAAAAATGTTCGAAAAAGAGATGTGGAACTCTCTTTGGATATCACTTCTTCCTCTGTTTTTTTTGTTCCGCAATTGGATTGCAATTTGATTTTTATCAGTAAGATTTCTCATGATATAAAATGTGCAACTAAAGTTCTTGCCAGCTCTTGTGAATTTGAGACGGTGTATTGGGGGAAGGTGATTGATAGTTCTGAAATGCATCAAGGCTTATACCTGCTTAAGAAAAGTCTATCTGAACACAAAGTCTTCCATTTTTATGACCAATTTCTGAGTCTGTTGAGTCTTTGTCTAAGAAAAACAAGATCATGTTATGACATTATCATTTGGGTTATCCTAATTTCACTTATGTTGTAAAATTATATTTCCATTTTTTATCAATAAACAATTCAATTTTTATCAATGTGAGATTTGTCCACTTGTCAAACACACCAGAAATAATTATCCCATGACCCATTACGAACCCTCATTCCCTTTCTCCATTAAACACAATGACATTTGAGAACATTCAAATGTGGCAACTGTAAGTGGGCTGAGATGGTTTGTCTTATTTATTAACGACCATAGTAGAAGTGCTTTGGTATGCCTAATGAAGGAGAAGTATGAAACAATCCAAATCTTCTAAATCTTTCATGACATGATTCAACTTCAATTCCAATAGAAATTTCAGATTCTCAAAATTGATAATACAAGAAAATATTTCAACTCCATCATTTGGTCCTTTCTTTCAAAAAATGAAATTATCCATGTGAGTTCATATATTGATACCCGACAATAAAAGGTAATAACTGAGAGAAAAACATACATCTCTTGGAGGTATCCCACTCAATTATGATATCCCATCAAGTTCTTAAGCATTTTTATGGGAAAATGGTTTTCACTGCAGCATACCTTATTGTTCGAATGCTGAGTCGAGTACTTAACTTCAAAACACCTTTTTTATATTTTAATGGTTACCCATCCTTACATCAGAGCTTTCTATCCCACTTAAATCTTTGGGTGTGTATCCTTTATTTATGTTCATTCCTAAAATCGCACAATACTTGGCCCTATATCTATTAAGTGTATTTTTGTTGGGTATGCCACCAACAAAAGGGATATGTGTTTTTCTTCTGTTACTAAAAAAATACTATAATTCCATGGGATGTCTCATTTTTTAAAATTAATCATACTACCTCAAATATGTTGTTCGGGAGGAGAGTGCAAATAAACATCAATTTTGGATGCACATGATGACACCTACACGTTGTCACCACTTACTTCACCTAGCCCTCTTATCGTGGTTGAGGATGTCCAACCAACCCAACCTGAAGTCCATAACAAAAAACTTTGTTTGTACATGATATAGAAAAAGCTTGAGCAAGTGGAAGACAATTTGCAAGGATGAGTTCACATTCACTTGAAATGTTAGGTAAGGAGTTTAGTACTCATGAGTTATTCCCTTCACATTCCGAAGTTGGTGCCAAGAAAAGCTGCATTAGATATTCAATTTAGGAGTTATAGCTTATGGAAGCTATCCTCATTCTTCAAAACTTTTATTTCTAACTTTGATAGTGTGCAGATTTCTAAATTTATTCATGAAACTCTTGAATATTCATAATGTTGGAAAGCAGTTGAAGAGAAGATTCGAGCACCAGAGCATAATGACAAATGGATTCTTACTAAACCCCCTCATGATAAGAAGTCGGATGGGTGCAAATGGGTGTTCAATATCAAATACAAGATTGATGGAAGTAAATGAGAGATTCAAAGTCAGACTTATTGTAACAAAGTTTCGCTCAAGCCTATGGAATCGACTATTAGGAGACCTGCGCACTAGTTGCCAAACTTAACACTATCGGAGTTCTATTTTCAATAGCGATTAACAGGAGTGAAGACTGTATCAAATTGACATAAGAAATGCTTTTTGAATGAGGATTTGGAAGAAGAAGTGTATATAAAGATATCACCAGGACTCGATAATGTTTCCAACAAACACGTAGTATGCAAACTCAGGAAGTTTCTATATGGGCTTAAGCAATCACCAAGAGCATGATCCGGAAGATTTACCACAAATATGAGTTTTAATGGGTATTTTTAAAGCCAATTTAATCATACTTTGTTTGTAAAACATACGCAGGGATATAAAATTGTGATGCAAGATGTGATGCAAGGGCTTCTGGCACAAACATTTATGTGGCACTATAATTGCTACAGTACTGCAGGATTCGCTATCGCGATAAATGGGCCAAAATTGTCTCTTTTTTCTTTCTTTTACTTTCTTTTCTATTATGTTTTATTCTTTTTTTAGTCTTTTCCTGTATACATGTATTGGTTCTTAAAAGGGAGGTTTTGTCGTGCTTCTGTGTAGGACAGCCGTCGAAGTCCATTTCTCCCTTTGAGTGTTGTAGCCGAGTGTTTGAGTGATGTTTCAGTTATTTTTCTTTCCCAAGGTGGTGCTTATCTTTTCTATCCCCTTCCACATCCCTCTTAGTCATTCACAACTGCTCCGTCCTTGCTGCAACTACCCAGGACAACATCTATTACTTCTCGTTCTTTCTTCATTTCTACTTGCATCCCTCCCTTCCAACCTTGTTGACATCCTGCATAGTCGCATCCACCCTTCCCGACCTTTTCGCATCATTCCTTGTCGCCATTCCTCGCTGCCTTCATTCAGAAAACAACAAATCTGTTGTTTCCTGCTATCCAACCATTATTACGACTTGTCTTCGTTTGGACTACAACCATCTTGTTGTACCTATAGTCCCCACTTGTTGCCCCGTCACCGAACAACACTTCTCTTGTCCTGCAGTTCATAGCCCTTCCCCTTCACTGATCATCGCAGTCCCAGCCTTCTGCTTCGCTGCCAACACAGTTCCAACCCCTCCTTTTGTTGTCCCAACCGCTCACAATCCATTTCAAACACCTACCTCTACTCCCCGTCCTCCTAACTGATCTCCAACACCCATTGATCGATCGTAGTGTGAGTTTGTATTGTGTTTGTTGTAATTTTTCTTTTAAGTGTGTTTGATTGTAACCACCTATCTGCTTTCAATAATAATATTTGTTTTTTGTGGTTTGAGTTAACTCCAATATCATTTGGTATTAGAGCTAACCTAATCCTAGTTATATTTTTGGATTTCTAGCACTCACCTACTCAACTCTATCTCCACCCAAAAATTATTTTTTCCATCCTTTATCACCCTCTGGCCATAAAACTCTAGCCGTTCTGCTTATGAGAAATTCATAAAGAGATGTTCAGGAACTTACCATGGAAAGGTGCATCAGAAAATGCTCTAAGCGTAACAAGGGTTTATCATCATTGAGAGGAGACGATCCGAAAGGGTCATCCGTAGCCACAACAATGACTTGTTAGATCGAAAGAATGCAGTAAATCTCTTTAACCATGCATATTCCAGGAATGAAGTATCTTAAATCTGAAGATTTGACAAAAATATATGAGAAGCCGTGATTTTGAAGATAAGGTGAATTTGCGACATTTAACGGTTTTTTGGATTTGAACGAGTTCATCGAGTGACTTTAGATCATGTATATTTTCTTTGAGTACCAAGAAGTCACATGGGACAAAATGGTAAAACTAACAGCTAGCAAGTTGAAGAAAAGTGCATCGTCAGTACCTATCAGCTCACTACAGACCATTTGTTAGCACCGCAACTTTAAATGTGGAGACGCAACATCACCGGATGACCGTCACACCTTATAGACAGAGTTTAACCCCTGTATCAAGTTGCAAGAGTACTCCAAAGGGAACATTCAATCCCCTTTCTGAGGAGAAACTGATTCAGGGTGGAGAACTCGCGAAGACTATCTATATTCCTAAATCCATCAAAGCTAGGAAGTGTTTCAAGTTCACATATTGAGCATACCGAATCAAATTGCACAACTGGAAGAATGATTTATTTCTCTGATTAGAGAGCGGTTGAAGAAATAAACAATGATCCAGAGAAGATGAAGATTTCAAAGTGAATCCTCAACTTCAAACCGACGAGGAATAATCGCCAACGAATTTAGCTGAAGTAACAGTAGTTGTTTGAGAAGGGATGAGTGCGAGGTAATGGGCGTTCTTGCAGGGTATGAGATTTTGACGCTTCACTATCATTCTGTAGGAGTTGAGAGGAGCATCAACAAGACTAACACTAAAAGTTTAAAATGCCCATGATTTCGGAGAAACCACAACAGAGGCATGACAACCCCGTATAAGTTAAATTTAGACTTATTAGATATATATTCTATTTTATGAGTCGCCCCTGCTGAGGGATTTTGAACATATGAGAGGGGAGAAGCTTTTGAGCTATTTCTAGAAGAACATATGGAGTCCTTCATGGAGTAAAATCAATTCAGCAATGTACACACCAACAAATGATCAGACAAGATGGTGAAACCACAACTTGGGAAATTGCTTTTGAATTGTTTGGGAAAATAACATCCTATAGTGGAATCTAGGTCCTTTTAGGGAAGAAGAAAAGTGACGTCTTCTGAATAGTTATATACTTCAATGTGGTCCAACTTGCCATAGATTTCATCCCATAGTTGATTCCTCCTTACATACTTGTTTATCAGATACTCTCGGATGGGTATGAGAAGTGGAAGAAGCTAATTATAGATTTAATGGCTTGAGATTTGGTTCGTGAGAATACCTATCTACGCACAGTTCCAGTTATGATTGTGCCAAAATAGGATGGATATCTATTCTATTAAGATGTGCTTTGGAATGTCAATGCCAACATAATTGACTTACCGAGAGATTATAATATTTCTACCACTTTCAACATGGTCGATCTGACGCCATACTATGAGGAGACAGAAGCCTCAATGAATGAGGTTGAATCTTTCCCAACCCTAGTAGATTGATGCAGAAGCTTCCCGCGCAAAAAATTTTGTTGTACTGTAGCTATTACTGTACTGCGAGATTCGCAATTATGGGAGACGTGTCGAAACAGTCATATTCTTTTTTTCCATGCTTTCTTTCCTATTATCCTTCAATCAGTTTTAGTCATTTCCTATATATGTGTTGTATTAGGGTTTGGAATTGAGGTTTTGTTTATTTCTCCCTTCGAGGGTTGTATTCAAGGGTTTGACTAGTGTTTTGGTTGTATATTTTTCCTGAGGTGGTGGTTACTTCCCTAGCACGTTCCACATTTCTCCCACGTCAATCCCAGCTCTTTGTCCTTGTTGAGCCACCCAGGACAACAACTATTGTTGTTTATTTTTTTCTTACGGCAGTTTCTCCATTTTTAGCCGCCTCTCACCCTTCCATGTATCGCCAACAACTTGCACAACCACCTCCACCCTTCCCCAACCTTCTCACATCACTCCCAGCAGCCGATCCTTGCTGCTGCCATCCGAAAAAATCAAATTTGCTGTTTTCTGGATGTTCAATCATCATTTCGACTTTTTGTCGTTTGGACTGCAGCCTATTATGCTGTCCTTGTTGTCCTCTTTTGCTGCCTCTGCATCGAAACCACTTCTTTTTTTGACTTGCAGTCCATGACTCTTCCCCTTCGCGACTCCTTGTTGTCCCAGCCCCTTTGCTTCGCTGTCAACACAATTCTAGCCCCTCCTTTTTGTTGTCCCAACCACCCACGACATATTTCAACCACCCAAGTTCGCTCCCTAACCTCGTAGCTCACCTCTACCACCCATAGATTGAGCCTTAGTGTGAGTTTGCATCGTGTTTGTTGTAATTTCTCTTTCACGTGTTTTTAACTGTAACCTCATGTTTTTTTCAATAATAATATTTTTTTTTCTAATGTGGTTTGAGTTAACTCTGATATCAAATTGTTGTGTTGATAGTATATTTGGATGATATGATTCGTACTGGTGATGATGAAAGAGAGATTCTCAAGATCGATGAAGTGTTTGCGACAGAGTTTGAAATCCTAGACCTACGAAATATGAGGTAGTTTCTTGGTATAGAGATAGTCAGGTCCAAGAAAGGCATCATTAAATCTCAACGAAAATACATCGATCTACTAGAGTCAGTGATGGTTGGATGTAAGTCTGTTGACACTCCAATGGATCTCAACCAGAAGTCAAGGAGGGGAAAAGAAAACGTCTATGTGGATGAGGGAAGAAAACAAAAATTGATAGGAAAATTGATATACTTGTCACATATGAGATCCAATATTGCATATTTTGTCAGTATTGTGAGTTAATGCATGAATATCCGAAATGAAGAGCACTTGGAGATGGTGTATAAAATTTTGAGGTTTCTCAAGAGTACTTCTAGTTATGGATTAAATTTTGAGAAAACCAAGAACAGAGAGGTGGAAGTATACACTGATGCTAGTTGGGCTGGGGAACTAATTGACTGAAGGTCCATCGTAGGTTACTACTCTCACGTATGGGGAAATATTTTGACATGGAGAAGTAAGAAGCAAGAGGTTGTTTCTAGAAGCAGTGCAGAATCTAAGTGTAGGGCACTCGCTTTTAGAATTTGTAAAGGTATCTGGATTCGAAAATTGTTAAGGGAATTGGTTTGTCCCTCAAATAGGTCTATGCAAACGTTTTTTGATAATCAAGCAGCTGTTAGTATTGCCAAGAATCTTGTGCATCTTGACTGGATCAAACATATTGAAGTTGATTGACACTTCATCTCCGAAAAGGTTAATTGGGGAATTATATAGCTAAGCTACACCCATACACACCAACAAGTTATCGATTATTCACCAAATTCCTTCCTTTAAGCATCTTCTCAGAGTTCAATGCCAAACTTTGTCTCTATAATATCTACGACCTAGCTTGAGGGGGATTGTAAAAATCTGAGAAGATCCAGTTATCTCTCTTTCTTCATCTAGAGTCCAACACAGGGAAGATTTGAGTGGGATTAACTTAGGAAACTCTTGATTAGTATATTTCTTTCATATTCTATGTTTTTTTTTTTTTTTATTTCAAAATTATGCCCTTCTCTAATTTAGGATAGGCATATTTGACAAGTTTGTAAATAGGGAGTGATTGGTTTCCGTGTATATGTACCTTACTGGTAAATAATGAAATCAATTTTACCTTACTGGTAAATAATGAAATCAATTTTACCTTACTGGTAAATAATGAAATCAATTCTCTTTTCAACAACAAGCTTGTTGGTTTAATTCAACTCCATTGATACTTATTCAAAATTTGGATGGTCTGTATGTCATTTGACTACAAAAGAGTGAATAGGAAGAACTGAACTACTGGAAAGAGAGAAGAAAGGATAAAGATAGATAACTTATGTTAGGTTTTCGAAGAACTCAATATTCAATCATCATAAAATCATAATAATTAAAGCTTTTCTTATATAGCAAAATACTAGATTTATTATAAAGTGATTCACATAAAACAGAAATTGCAATAATAAATGGGTTGGAAAAATTTTCCCTTGAAGAGCTGTTGTTGTAAACTATGGTAGAAAATGTGGCGACTCCTTTTAGGAGAATGGGAATATTCATGAACGAAGTTGCAAGCGAAATTATTGACATATAAATAATTTTTCTAATCTAAGCACATATGTGGTGGAAGTGGAAGCACAAACTCAATCTAAGGAAATATCGTTTAGGTAGTTGTGTTATCAATTGTAGATCATCTTGTAGAGTCATCTCAATGCCCCATTTTAATATGGTACTAGAACCTGAATTTAATTTATATCATGCTCATTTTTTTTATCATACATCCAAAATTGTACGTGAACGTACTAGGATATAGGACACAATTGCGTTACTTGTTTATGGTCTCATTTACTCTGATCTCTTGCTTGAAATAAGCCAACATAATATCTAATGAGCTAATAGCTTAGTGTGATAAATAATTTTAATATAAGATACAAAATGCAAGCAAAGAAAGTAATACCATGTATGTTGATATCTCAAACCATTATGAGTATTATTAATCACAGACATGACTAATTCACTGCATCAATTTTAAAACAAGATAAATTTTATAATTATAAAAGTAAAACAATCATAAGGAGTAATTTTATCTATTTGTAAGAAGGTAAAATGATCATTTAATTGTCAAACCTTTATTGCACTATGATAGTCAATTTTTTGTATGAAATTGCTTGCTTTTATTTTCATTTTTTTCACATTTATACTATTTATAATCTTAGATATATCATATGATGTCTATATAGATTTTGGCACATCCATTGACCATTGGTTTTCTTTCACTTCTTTGCGAAAATTCACTATTACCAAGTGATATGGTTATGTTTTTTGGCTTCCTTCAAACCATTGTTCAAGATCCATCATTAATTTTTAATGATATTGTGCTCATCTTTTTGAAAAGATCCAAAATTTAATAATAACCTTCCAATTTTTTTCTTCTTTTTCCACATGTTGGTACTAAAAAATTCTATACCTTGATATTCTCTGCCATTAATTTCACGAAGGTGCTTATTCTCTGATTTTTCTTTGCAGCTAGGCTCTTTGACAGTAATGCATTTGAATAGAAAATTAGTTTTAAACGATATTCATGAAATCCAATTTTGAATAGTTTACTTCTCTATCTTTAGCGCTTTGTTTTGTTTGAGTGATCGTCAAATTGAAGTAAATTGGGACAAAGTTTGTAAACCTTTGATTGGTATAACCAACTTCTGCTTTCAACTTGGCGTTAATGCAGGGGACTGATATGCCCTCATGTGATCATTCAAGCAGAATGCGTGATGCATCAGATGCTCTTTCCCAGGCATTACAAGAGAAGGTTAGAATTCTTCTTCCATTTTATTTTCCTTGCAGCTGGTTGTTTCTGTAATTTTATTCTGTAAACGATTTTCTAGTTTGACTTTATAATGGAAACCTAGATGGATGCAAAGATCACTAACAGTTGATTTGTTTCATATCTATATGATGCCAGGTTGCTGCTTTGCTGCTTTTGTCGCAAGAAGAAGAAAGGCATTTACTGGAGAGGGAAATGAATGCTGCTCTTCAGCAAAAGTTGGAAGAACTTCAAAGGCACTTATCTCAAGTAATTACCAGCTCTGATCTTTTATTTTTCTTGCTTTCTTGCTGAGTTCTGATAACTGTGTTTTACTGTATGCAACCTTCTAGGTGACACTAAATTAGCTCAGCCAAGAGATGGGATATATTCATGATGTTGAATAGCTATATTATAAGTTTGCACATTTTCTCTCTTGCTGGGTATGGTGCTGGTTGCAATTGCAACCTTTTCAGTATACCCTTTCTTTGAGTGTATATGTTGTATGCCCCGTCTATGTAACGAAGGTCAGAGAACAAGATTCTTGATTTGTTTATATGCTTATAGGAAATGATGAAGGGGTGGTAGAGGGAAGATAGAAGTGACAGAGGGTTTGGTGAGGTAGGGGGGAGGGAGAATTGAGAGGAGATCATGGAAGAGCAAAGACGGGATGATGCTACATGAGCGTTGCTGAAGGAATCTTGTTCGTCTTTCTTTTTCAAACCGATTATTTCCATGTGTCCATTTAATTATTGTGCATATTTTGATTATAAGTTTTGGTTTGATGACTCTTTTCTATGTTTAAATTGCTTTATGAGTGTGTAATTGTTTAATAATTTTGTTAGTGAAATGTTGAAGCCCCATTTCTCTTCAAACGTATCTTTTTATTCTATGATTTTACGTTATTATTTGGTATCATAGATAGTTACATGAAACGAAAATCTGAGGTTTTCCAGTTGCATGTGACCACATCGCACTATTCTTGCACTTGAGCTTCATTGTGTCATTGCAAACTCGATTGTTCAACCACTGTAAGACTTTTCTTTTTCTTGATCCCAACCAATCACTTGCATTCCAGAAGCAATCACAACATTTTTGCATCTTTCTGCAAGTGCTTGTGCTACAGGTAATTGCGACTAATGATGCATCCTCTGCAGGTGTATGCCCCAGCTACCCACGAGATTAAGCACTCTTCCATATCCTAGCAACTAATCCACTCTAATATTGATCTATCATGTGCCTAATGAGTGATACCGGAGGGAACCAAACAATATTAGGAATAACCAAATTTTATTTGCTGATTTCAACCAGAAAATTTCAGCCACACGAATGGAAATAGGAAATAATAACAATACAACACACAATTCCGATCAGGGTAACTTCAAGGTGGTGGTAGGGGCTGTGGAGGGGGTAGGACAGGAAAGGGGCTGGAGTGCAAAAAAGCAGCGGCACAACAGCGGAAGGCTGCTGTACTGGGCAGCAGCAAGCCAACGAGGAGGTTGGGACAGTGCTGGTAACCCACGGGAATGGGGGAAACAGGTGGTCGAGCGGCTGGGATGTAGTGGTGGCTGGTGGCTGCAGGATCACGGCAAAGAATGCTGTGTGTGTGCGGCTGCAGTAGGGAAGGTGATGAGGGAACACCACAGCGTGTTGTGGGGAAGGATGCGGTGGTTGGAAGGGCGGGAACTACTGAAAAACAACCAAGGAGGGCTGTTTTCCTATTGTCACACCAAAGACAACAATGGCTGCAGCGAAGGAAAGGTTGCGAAGGAGTTTGGGAAAGATAAATACCACTTTAGGAGCGAGATAGAGCTGAAGCACAACTCAACATTGAAAGATAACCGCCACCTCAGAACAAGATACTACCGGAGCACCTCTCGCCCTTGGATATCCTTAGAATGGAAAACAGGGGACACTGATGGCTGTCCTGATAGAAACACAATCAAAACTGAAAACCTAAATCACAAGCCTTAGATAGCGGAGGGGCCTCGCTCCATTTAGATGATTGTTCTCTGGTTAGGATGGCCGACCAACCCAACAGAATGCTTAGCCAGTATGTTCCAAGAGCAAGAAGCGGCTCTTGCATCCGCTATTTGGCACTTTCGTGACCACTAAGTTGACACCTGCAGCATTCTCATGAGGATGGAGGAGCTTCAAACTCATCTGTCAAAGTGTATGTCTTTTCATAATAGTCAAGTCGACCTCATTGAGAAGTGTATGTCTTTTCATAATAGTCAGGTCGACCCTGTTGAAAATTGAAGAAATGTTGCAAGCTCCTGGTGCTTCAATCTTGTAGATGTCC
This sequence comes from Phalaenopsis hybrid cultivar, assembly GCA_002079205.1. Lineage (NCBI taxonomy): Eukaryota > Viridiplantae > Streptophyta > Magnoliopsida > Asparagales > Orchidaceae > Phalaenopsis > Phalaenopsis hybrid cultivar. The sequence goes on from JXCR01130690.1 coordinate 175,178, forward strand.
CAAACCACTACTTAATAGAGTAAGTATTCATCTACTTTTGGCTCAACTTGAGTTAGAGTTGTATATCTGTGTAGTTTCCCATGAGTCAAATCCCGAGCAAGTAAATCTATAATATACTTCTCTCACTCATCGTACTCGATTGGATGTATCTGATAAACAAGTTTCTAAAAAAAAAAAATCAACTCTGGAATGACATATTTGGCAAGTTGGGCCATACTAAAGCGTAACCACAGAGGAAAAGCCTCTTATTCTTCTTGGAAATACCTAGATCCCGTTTTAGTATGTGCTCATCTCCAAAGATTCTAAAGCAATTTTCAATTTTGTTGTTCATCCATCCTGTCTGATCATTTGTCGGTGGGTTTACCATTGAATTGATTCTAATACCAAAATGACTCCATATAGTCTTCCAAAAGCGGCGCAAAAAAATTTCATCCCTGGCATGTTAGACCTCCCTCAGTAATGGCAACTCAGGAAGTAGACTATATTTGTGAAAATTTTGAAACTTTCTAGTTCGGAGTTGTCGTGTGTCTGGTATTGTTTCCTCGAACTTAAGGCCGTCTTGGACAGCTAATATTAGTTATGTTGGAGTCTCGCATATCGGTTGAGCTTCAACTACAAGCTTTTTTCTCTTATCAATTGGAATTTAGTACTCCTTTGTGTCCTCATCTTCTTTAGTGTCTAGTGTGTCATTGTTCATTTCTTTAATTGCTCTCTGTTTAATGGAAGAGAACATTCTTTTGGTTCGACAATCTGATTTAATATGCCCAAATATGCGGCACTTGAAACACGTCATTGTTTGAACGGATTTCGGAATGTGGATTGGTTACACTTGTACTCCACTTTGAACTAGTATCTCTTCAAATGGGGTCGGCTTGGATGTTCCATTGGGTATATTCCATTTTCTTGATTTTGGGGTTGAACTCCACCTGTAAGATGTGGCGGTCACCAGGTGAAGTTTCCCCGAGAACATGTCCCATCTGTAATGAACTGGTAGATACGCGCGCTGCATCTCTCATTTTATCTTTGGCCAGATAGTAATTTTACTTTTACTTTCTCGCTGTCAAAGATTCTTAAGCTCTCCCACCACTGAGATGCTTATTTCTTAAGTTATTGGCAGCAAGTTTTATCATTCCCTTCGGTGGGACATCCCTATACTTAAAGATATGTTACATTGTCCAGAGAGACTCAATGAACTCATTCAGATTCATAAGACCTTCAAACTATGACAAATCTACATTTACTTCAAAATCCTGGATTCTTTGATATTTTATGCCAAGTCTTCGGGATAGTGGTTTTTCATCTTTAAAATTTGTCTGTCGGAAGGGATTCATTGTATTCTTTTGATCTGGCTAGTTACTATTATGGCTATGAGTGATCCTTACGGATTGCCTCTTCTTGAAAGCGGTAAGCCTTTGTTGCAGTTAGAGGTTTTCTTGCAGCACATAAATGATTTCAATATATCTCTTTGTGGATTCCTCATAAACGGTATTGTGGTATTTCCTCTTCAATAGGTTTTTGATAATTCTCTCCTCGGTGATGTGGTTGGGGTTTGGGTTTGGATAGGTGAATAAGGGTGTATAGGGATGATGTTGGGTGTGAAAGTAAATTGTTTGGTGGTCGGTTTGAAAAATCAGCATAAGGAAGAATTTTTGTGTGGAATTGGGTTGGGTAATTGTGGATGCTAGAAATCCTAGGATAGGATTAGGGTTAGATTAGCTCTGATACCAATTGATACCGGAGGTAACCAAAACTCAATAGAAAAAATCAAATATTATTACTAATTTCAATGAGGGAATTACAACCACATAAACTGAAATAGGAGATAACAATAATACAATCTCGACTAATGCGAAATCAAGGTGGTGGTGGAGACCGTAGGTGGATTGGGATGGTGGCAGTAGGATAAGAAAAGAGCTGGATTACAGAAAAACAACAACAGAAGGTTGCTATCCTGGGTCAGTAACTGTTGACCTCATTTTTGTGAGGTCTTGTCTTCTCCTCCTTAGAGCCTAGATTCTAGCTCTAGAAATTTCTATGGACCATCCTAGAAGACTAGAATTGAGACTCACCTTTTTAGAAATTACAGTCACTTCTTATTTTTCTTTGATGTCTAACATTTATGGCACAAGTCCATCGTCTTATGAATGAGCGGTTATGGGCTATTTTGTGAAGACTCAGAGGAAAAGTTCCCAATAGGACTTCAAGCCTTAGGAAGACATCGTCACGACTTCTTTTGTCACATACACACATCAAATACACAAAGTTCACGACATTGCACGAAATCGGACTTCAATTAGGCCCAAAGGACGGGCGAAAATGCGAACTTCTCCGGATGACCTCCGACGACAAATTGGACTGCGCCAACGCGTCCGAGATACCAATTTTGATAGTGACACCCATATTGCCATATTTTCGACACGAGAAAATTGGCACGCAAATCGATGAATTCGTCAAAAAGACTTCCGACGGCGAAACAGACCGAGCCAGCACGTCCGGAACGTCAGAATTATGCGAAAATGATATCAATTTTTGCTATATCTTGATGCATGGGTGAAACACAAATTAAAATTTTATTTTTCAAAAATCTTAAATATTTTCTTAAATCATATTTTACCTAACTTTATTTAGGTTTTCCCTGGCTTGCATAAATCCGATTAAAACATTCCATACGCTCGATTAATTTCCCCATCTTCGCCGCTCGTGCCCTAACCTCCCGCGACTGCTCCTCACCCGAGACCGAGGCGATCGACCGCAGTCGAGCCCGAGCGTCTTCCTCGCCTCCTCACACGCGGCATTCCGCCGCTGGTTGCGCACGCGGCTCGTCTCCTCGAGTTCCCCTCGACCGAATGTTCCCCCAACCGCGATGTTCCACATGGCCGACCCTTTCTCTACCCCAGGTCGCATTTCTTCTTGCTTTAAATTTTTTCTCCTCCTCTCCCCTCACACGATTTGCTGGCTAGGGTGGCTGGTAGGTGGCTTCTCCTTCATATTTTCTTTGCTTTAAAACACCACTTCGGGAGGGTGTGTGTGTGCTGGCCGAAATTCTAAAAGTGGGGAAGTGCTGCCAAAATCTCCTCTAACTTCATTCTCACTTGTTCTTTTCATTCTCTTGTGCTTGGAGCTGAGGAAGTGTGGGTGGCTGTTTATGTGAGGCTTTTAAGAAAGATTTCTGTGGGAGTA
>JXCR01130690.1:206217-216347 GCA_002079205.1 Phalaenopsis hybrid cultivar
AAAAAAAGAAATTAAAGCTTGGCGCTAACAAGATAATTACTGAAGATGAAATGCTTCATATTTCATGCTCCACATCAATACTCATATATAGATAAGCTCATAGGGGTAAGAGATTGATTCTTTTTTCTTTCTTTTTTTTTTTCTTTTTTTTTTATAACCAGAACCTTAAAAAAAAAAAAATTTAATTGGGCGAGTTTTGATATTTTACCTGCGCTGGAAGCCTCTGTTTATGTCTTCAGCGGGGACGCTGCAACTTAAGTTGGAGAAGGGGGAGCCGAGCTTTGGTATTTCAGGAAGGAGAGGAGGTGAGCGAGGCTTCTTCTGAGTCGCTGAAAAGCTCACAGTATCGAGTGGGAACTTCGCTCGGGAGCGCGGCCTTCAGTTCAGAGAGGAGCAGCGTCGGGCGTCGGGCGTATGTTCGGCGTGAGGAAGAAACGCAGCAGATGCTTCGATTGGGAGCTCCGATCGAGTCGCAGAGAGGAGCGGGCGAGGCGAGTGTGTGTCTTCGGCGCGAGGAAGAGGCGAGCGGAGCTTGGATTTCGGTGCAGAGAAGCGTTGCGTGCAAGGGAGATCGGGATCGAGCTTCTTCGACGCAGGGAAGGGGCGAGCAGGCGAGGGTGTCGAGCGGGNTAATCAAGCCGATCCGCTCAGGAAGAAGGCAAGCCTTCGTTTTTTAGAATTCGAGCGGGGTTAGGAGCCGTTACCTTGGCGGGGAATTGATTGATTTCCAAATCTAGGGAGGATTAAATGAAAATAATTAATTTTAATCAAGGAAGAATTTAAATAATTAATTTAATTTTGAAATTTGAATTTCAAATTCAGGTGAGCTGGTGTCTAGCCCGTGCTCAGCCCGAGTCCAGCCTGAATCGAACCCGAGTCAAACNAATCTCAAATTCAGGTGAGCTGGTGCCTAGCCCGTGCTCAGCCCGAGTCCAGCCCAAATTGCACCGAACCGCACCCCGTTAAATAAAAAAAAATGTGCATCGATATTCGTGTCATNACACACCGCTAATAAAAAAAAATGTGCATCGATTTTCGTGCAAACTGTGCGTGCGCGTAACCCTGACAATATGGGTGTCCTTCCTAGCTAAATTCAACATCCTGGACGCATCGGTGCGGTCTGTTTCGTCATCCGGAGTCATCCGGACCAGTTCGCCGACGGGTGAGTCGATTCAAGTCAAAATCGTGTGTAGTGCAGTGATTGCGTGAAAAGCGGCGTTCGCGAGTAATCGAGTCACAAAGGGAGTTCACCTAAGACTGTTGATCCTATAGGAACTCAATTCCGGGCCCTCTACATGTTGGTCCTGAGCACTTGCACCTAAAAGTTGAGTGCTTGGAACCACTCATGAGAGTTCTTCACAAAAATGAGTCAAGAAGTGGCTTGAAGTTCTACGGGAGGTGGGCTCGATCGCTAGTCCACTAGGATGGTCAATAAGAACTCCTAAAGCTAGATCCTAGGTTCTAAGTGTAGGAGACTAAGACCTCACTAAAAATGAGGTCAACAACATGATACAAATATTTTCTCAAAAGTAGTTTGTGTTTATGTCGAGCAGGTCTACTATGGAAGCTATTCATTTATATAGAGTTTGATGAAGAAGTACAGAGAGAGTAAGTAGGATTTACAGATGATTTTTGTTGATTTAGTAAAGCTTATGTTAAGATTCCAAAAGAAGTTATTTGGGAGTTCTTGAAAAGAAATGTGCTGATACAACTTTTATTCAAGACATTAAACTTATGCATCTATAGCTATTACTTGTGTGGTCGAACAGAAGGAGGATTGACGAAGTATTTTCCTATTTTAATTGGATTACACCAATGATCAATTTTATGTTCATATATTTTTGCTTTAGTTAGGATGTTCTTATTGGACATTTATAGGAGGATGTACGCCAATGTATGCTTTTCGGCGATGATATCTTTCTTGTGGATAAGACTAGGGAAATAGTTCATGAAAAATTTAAATTAAGGAGGTCAACTTAAGTCTTAATTAAAATTGAATATATCCGTGAAGGGGTTGGTGTAGCTCCGTCGGTACACAAAATTAGAGAAAGTCATCTTATATGGTTCGGTCACAATAAACATTGATCATTTGATGATCCAGTCAGGAGAGTAGATGTTTTAGATTTTTCTTATATTAAGAAAGGTAGAGGTAGACCTAAAAGGACTTGGGCATGTTGTGTAAAAAATGATCTTAATTTACAAGAATTATATGAAAAATATGACAATAGGACATAATGGAGAAAAAAAGATTCTTATAGCCGCCCTAGTTAGTGGGTTAAAGGCTTGTTGTTGTTGTTGTTCTTAAATTTATAATATATCTTAAGAGTCTTATATCTGTAGATTTGAGAGCATTTTAAAAATTGAATCTCCAAGTGTGGTCTTCTGTTAACATGGCTTTCATATGGATAACATATTTGAAGTATTTATTTTGATAATTGAAATTTTTTTGAAGGAAGGACTCTCATTGTTGCTATTTTTTGTCAATATGACCATCATCAATATATTTGAGTTGTTTTGGATTTTTTCAGCTCCACGTACTTGTAGAGGATCAAATCCATGGTTTTTGTCTGATTCAAGTTGGTTTGTGTGTTTATCATCTTGTAGACTCCGTGGTCTCTAGCTCATATACAGAGGACCAGGTCTCTTGATTAATACTCTACAGTCTCAAGATTTAAGGTTTGTGTTTTAAATAGGAGCTTATAATAAGCAAGGCAAAAATGATTTGAAAATTTCTTTGAGTCTTAAGTCTTAGTTTGTAATGATGTCAATTTGATTTATTAATTTGAAGGCAAGCATTCTATTTGTAGATTTGTCGACTTTCATTGATTGAATCATTTCTAAGAAGGTTTGGAGTAACTGAGCAAGACTCACGACTGGATGAATCATTTGAGAATATTGGGCACTACAACTTGTTGATTAGTTTGAGTTCAATGGAAAGATCACACACATTTTTCTTGAAATAGCCTTATCTTTCTAAGGTGTTTTTACGTTTCTTGAGCCAAGTTAAATTTGAATTTAACGTATTTTTTTGAGAAAGTGCCAAAATGGGCCCTTGACTCTTTGCAGTGAGCAATTTAGTCCCAGATTTTATATAAGTGTCAATTTATGATCCAAATTTTTGTAATATTGGTTAGAATAGTCTTCAATGGGACCTATTTTTAACCCCCCTTAAGACTATCCAAGTACTAATTTAGCAATTTTATAAACTCTGGGGCTAAATTGATCCTATATAAATAGTCGGGGGACTATTTTAACACTTTATTTTCTTATACTTGCGATATTTTTAGAACTTAGGTTCGAACATTTAGCTTATTAGTAGAGCACATTTGGGTAAGTTTGCTCATTTATGCAGTTTTCTTTAATATTATGATTGAGCATTTAACTCATTGTTTGAACTGATGTTGACAATTTGAATTCATCTTATGGTAGCATGCATGATATTCTCAGACATTATATTTGAGCATTTAACATGATGGTTGATTCACATGTGGATAATCTGGGTTTTTTTCATGTTAATCTGTGAAGCATTTTCAAATTTTAGATTTAATCGATTTGCTCACTTGTTTGAGTATTTGTTGATGTCTGGCCTATTTGGGTGCATTTGCATTATTTTTGAAGCATAAAAAAAATTAAATTATTATATTTCAGATAGAATTACATTCTCAAACTGCTTATTTGACATTTAGTATGCTCGACAAATTTCTACTTTTTTATCTTTACTTGATCCTAAAATATTGTATCGGGATTCGAGATAAAATTGAAATTAAGAACCCTCGACTGAGTTTTTCTGTTGGCATGAATATCAACGGGGTATTTTCGATCATTTTATTTCTTTTCATTTGACCTTGACGACTTTAAGTGGTTGTTTGTAAAGAATCAAGTTTGCACTTTGCATGTGATTTGAGTTTATCGGAAAACATGATTTTGAGATGTTGAACCATTAAGATTTTCTGTTTTATAATTTTACTTACTATGAATTAAAGTTTATGATTGTACATCGTAAATATGATTTTGAAGAAGTAGAACAATATTAGATTTTATTTTGGCTTATAATTTTATTATTCTTAATACTTATTTAAGAAAAGAGATGAGTATGTTATTATTTATAAGAATGAATTTAATAAAAAATAAATTAATTATTTTCTTATGAGGAAAAAAGATCGTAAAAATGGTAAAGCCTGTAAGGTTATCAACAGGGTATTTTAGATCATTTTATTTCATTTCATTTGACCTTGCCGACTTTAAATGATTGTTTGTAAAGAATCGAGTTCGCACTTTGCATGTGATTTGAGTTTATCAGAAAACATGATTTCGAGATTTCGAACCTTTAAGATTTTATGTTTTTTACATCATAAATATGATTTTGAAGAAGTAGAACCATATTAGATTTTGTTTTGGCTTATAATTTTGTTATTGTTAATATTTTATTTAAGAAAAGAGATGAGCATATGATTATTTATAAGAATGAATGTAATAAAACACAAATTAATTATTTTCTTATGAGAAAAAGAGATCGTCAAGAATGTAAAGCTTGTAAGGTTATCCCAAGTAAAAATTTAAGTATCTAATATCGATCATCAATTCTGAATTTTAAGATGAGAAGTTGGAAGATAAAAAATACACAATGAAACATTGTCATAAAATTAGATGGGCATCTAAAAGATAAATAAAATTATTTTTATAAATAAGCTTCAAGATTTTATAATTTGAGATTTTCATGAAGAATCCAATTCTACGTGGGATAAAGTAATAAAAAATATTAAAAGAGTGACAAAAGATGTAGTTGAAGAATGAAAAAAAAAACTTAATAAATAAAAGTGATAATTATATACAGACCACTTGAAATATTGATATTTACAAATTAACCACCATGTTGATTTTTTTCAACAACCGAACTGATATATCTATGCGCGCCACGATCAAACTATTGAGAATTTGATTAAAGTAAAAAAAAAATAATTGGGGTTTTACCATGAATTATGATATTTGAGTGAAAATTTGAAAAATGGATGAAAGAGGTTTGTTGTTTTGCAAATAGCAAGTTTCAGATGGTTTGTATGTCATTGCCTATAAATAAAAATAGTTGGTGATGAGATAATAATGTGAAGTTGAGATAAAATATAAAGAATTTTGTTATAAAAATTGATTTAAATGTAATAAGTCAAAATAACTAAGAAAAATATAAGGTGACTCGTAGGGAATTTAAGAGAACAATTTGTGATGCTAATAATTCTATTTTTTAGTGATCTTTCTAATAAATATGATACTTAATAGGCTGAAGTATATATGTATAAATTAGTCAAACAAAGGGAAAAGAAAAGAAATGTTTAATTCAAGTAAAGTGTATTAAAGATGAAAATCAAACAGTGTTTTTCATAGAGAAAGATATTCGACATAGGCAGATGATATATTTTGATATCTTTTCAATGGAGATTTTGAAAATAAAATCGACCTCAATGATATTAATATCTTTAATAATAATAAAAATTCTTATTCTTACCGTTGAATTAGTAAAAAGGAAGTTGAGGAGGCTTTAAAGAAAACCGAGAGAGGAAAATCAGCAGGACCTGATGATATCCTAATTGATGTGTGGAAATATTTAAGTGATTTAAGAGTTTATTGGCTTACTAAATTTTTTAATATTATTTTAAAAAATGAAAAGATGCCTAAGGAGTGGAGGAAGAGTATTTTGGTTCCCTTTTTTATGATTAAAAGGGATGCATAAGAGTGTAAATTATAGAGAAATTAAGTTAATTTGCCATACACTAAATTTATGGGAGATAGTAATTGAACGTAGGTTAAGGCACAATACCAAGATTTCTCATAATCAGTTTAGATCCATGTTGGGCAAGTCCACTATGACAGCTATAAATTTATTGAGAGGTTTTATGGACTAGTACAAAATAAGAAGGATCTACATATGATTTTTATTGATTTAGAAAAAAATCTTACGATAAGATTCCAAGAGAAGTTTTTTGGAGGTTCTTGAAAAGAAAGGTTTTGAATTAACTTGTATTGAAGTCATTAAAAATATGAATATTAGAGCTGTTACTTGTGTTCGAATAGGAGGAGGATTGACCAAGTATTTTTTATTTCAGTTGGATTACATCAAGGATCGACTTTAAGCCCATATCTTTTTTGCTTTAGTTGTGAATGCTCTTACGGAACATTTACAGGAGGATGTACCTTGGTGTTTGTTTTTCGCTGATGCTATCCTTGTCGTGGATAAAACTAGAGAAAGAGTGCAGTGAAAACTTAAATTATGGAGGTCTACATTAGAGTCTAATGCTCTTCATTTGAGTATATCTAAAACTCAATACTTGGAATGTAATTGTTGTAGTAGTAGATCTAGTGGCAAAATTGTAACAATGGTTGATTGAATCATTAAAAGATGTGAATGTTTTAGATATCTTGGGTCTTTTGTTCGAAGTGGTGGTGATATAGATGAGGATGTTATTAGTAGAATTCAAGATGGATGGTTGCAATGGAGGAATGCATAGGGTCTATTATGTGATAGAAAAGTGCCACTTTGACTTGAAGGAAAATTTTATGAGATGGTGGTGAGACCTACGATGCTTTATGATGCAAAATGTTAAGCTTTTAAAGAGAAGTATAAAACTAAGTTAAGTGTTGCTGAGATGAGAATGCTTAAATGGATGAGGGGCTTGACATTTAGAGACAAAATGCAAAATGAATGTATCCGTGAGTGTAGCTCCAATGGAAGAAAATATTAGATAGTCGTCTTAGAGGATTTGGTCCCATTAAATGTTGGTCATCTGATGATCCAATTATGAGAGTAGATGCTTTAGATTCAACTTATGTTTAGAAGGGTAGAGGTAGACCTAAAAAGACTTGGGCATGTTGTGTACAAAATGATTTTAATTTGTTAGAATTAAATGAAAATATGCCTCTTAATAAGATTTAGTAGAGAAAAATGATTCTTGTAGCTGACCCACTTTGTGGGAGAAAGGCTTGTACTTGTACATTTTTGCGAGTTATTTATTTTCTTATTGAAGGCATTGATTGCAACATGCTAAAATAAAAAAAATATATATATAAATTTTGTAAAATTTTAAAAAGGGCATTTAATTCTTTCACGATAAGAAAAGTATGTTTGATTAGATGGAGAAAATGTGTTAGCAGTTATTCTTTGATTACACTTTTTAAGCTTATTTACTATATATTTGTCACTATGCTTGAGTTTTGTCGACTTAAACTTATTAAGAAATGGAGGATTGAAATTGAATGGCAGCTTATGATCCTACTTTATACCTAGAGCGATTTTTTTTGGAGAATGCGTGCATCATATGGATTGACTTTTGGTAGTTTTGGTTTTTTGGGTTTACATATATTTTTTCTTTTTTTGGGACATTTGTGTGTGTTGTACCGTGTGAGTAGGATGCTTTTTTGGGCCCTATCATACAACCTATATGTATCTTTTCTTTATTAATATATTAGCTATTGAGTTTTTTCAATATATATATATTATGATGACATCGGCAGCGGGTTCTGCTAGGGTTTCGCCCGATAGCGATTCCCGACGTTGAAACTATCAGCTTCACTCCTTTTCTGCATCGTCACCAATGACGACGATTTCACGTACGCTCGCAGGTCTTTTCTCTCAGTCGATGATGTAGCCTGGCGACGTTTGACTGCTCGCCTTACTCAAAGACGACAACAACTTCCTTTTCGCATGTCGTCTCTAAACAGATGACGCACCTGTCTGCTCGCATTCGCCTTCCTACCTGACAGACCACATCGTCTCGCAGTTTGACGCGCTCGAAGTCTGCTCGCATTGCCTCGCCAAGCCGCTCCAGAATCTGATCGTGGTCATCTTGCCTGTGGAGATGGCCTCGACACTCCGTTCCTATGCCACTGCCCTTGTCAGTGGCTTTAGTAATTGTATTTGTGTCCCTCTTTCAGGTTCAGAGCCTGGTTTTGGTATCGGTAAGTCCTGCAACATTCCACAATCCTTCCTCGAGGCTCTTGAAGGTGGTGGTGATCACACTTTTATTAAAAAACTTGATAAAAAAATTGGGAAACCCGCTTTTTTTCTCTCTGAGGTTGAAACCAATACTCTTGCGTCTTCTTGGCATTTTACTCTAGTGGGAAAATTCCTTTATGGCCCCCAAAACTTGAGATTATTCGGAAAGATTTTGATGCTAAAGCTATTGGGTAGTTGAAATATTGACTTACTTGACGGCCGACATATCCTTATTCAGTTATCTCACGATTCAGATAACGCTCGTATTTTTTCTCGCAAGGTAATCAAGACTGACAATCGTTCTATGAAAATCCTGATGTGGACTGTCGATTTTGATCCAATGGCAGAGTCCCCTATCATTTCTGTTTGGATAAAGTTTCCGGGGTTAAAAATACACTTGTTCAACTTGGAAATTCTCTACTCCTTAACAACTGCTTACGGTATGTCTTTCAATTGATAGTCCTATGCTTGCTGTCACCAGACCCTCTGTGGGTTGTGTGTTAGTTGAGAGAGATATCACTCAACCAGCTCTGGATGATGTATGAATTGGAACCAATCAAAACAGGTATTGACAAAAGGTTGAATAGAACCACTTTTTCCTTATTGCTCTCATTGTAGTATGTTTGACCACAATTCTACTATTTTCTATCGCTTGTATCATCATCTAAGACCGAATATTGTTAAAGATAAGCAACCTGTTCAAAAATCTGGTCATATTAAATTGGGGGTGGACGTCTTGCCACCTACCATCCTTGCTGAGAAGGTGCAACCCAATTCTCTTTCCAACACCGTGTATACCTCTGCTTATCTGACTGACGCTGTTCCTGATGAAGAACATTATGCACAAGCCGTTCTACCCTTGGATGCTCATGCTTTTGAACACTATTCCAACTGCTGGTTTGGAGCATGTACTTTGGACTTCCATGAAACATCTCCCCATACTACAAGTATTGATCAAAACGTGTCTATACCACTCATTATTATTGAAGAAGACCCACTTACATACCAATACACACAAAAGTGTTTTTTTTATCCAATAAAAGATCAGCTGGTACAACAAGTAGTTGTTTTCAATGTTCAACATCCTACACATGTCCGACACACTTTAGATCAATCCACTGATTAGGCGAGCAAGTTTTCGGATGAGAAATGACAGGTCTATTCCAAGAGGAAGAAGAATAATGGAGGCCGACTCGAGCTCAAGAACTTATTGGGCGATACATTGGTTACTACTGACAATGACATTCATCTTACCAATTTGTTAGTTGACTCCTTTTCTAGAACTAGAGACAGAGGCATGGCAAAATTGGGTCGCTCTCTAGCTGCTTGATGCTACGTGATTTGATATTTTTGGCTTTTTGGGCTCTCAAGTATTTTTCTGTATTTTCTCTTTTTAAAAGCATTTGCATGTGGTGTTTGTCGTGTGGGTAGGTATATATATATATATATATATATATATATTAAAGTCAATGTTCTTTTCCTTTTATATAATTAGTTTGTTTTTGTTTTGGTTTAAATGTTGAGGTTCTTTTTTGTCTAGTTTAAATTCAAAGTTTTTTTTCCAGTTTTGATTTAAATGTCTAGTGTCTCCGACAATTCCTTTGAATATATATATATATANTATGTACATTATCTATAGCTTTATGCATACATATATGTATGTACATATATATATCTATCTATCTATAGCTTTATGCATACATATATGTATGTACATTATCTATAGCTTTATGCATACATATATGTATGTACATATATGCATGTACATTTTTTTTTGAAAAGCCCAAGGGCTGATTTTATTGAAATAGAAAAGATACATAAAAGTTGTTTAAGAGGGCCCAGTAGATGCACCATACCCATACTATACCAAGTACAGTACTACCCCAACAAAAGATACAAATAAATTTAAAAAATTTAAAGCATGCAGAAAACAAGTAGCTAGGGACGAGCCAGTTTAGTCCTGCATCTTCCTCTAATTTTAGGAGCGGAGCCAGATAACAAACTTTGAAGTGTTGTGTCATTGTCAGGAGTAGGGCTGTAAACGAGCCGAGCTTGAGCGAGCTCAGACTTGGCTCGTGTTCGGCTCGTTCGAAATAGCTCGTGTTCGAAATCGGCTCGTGTTCGAAATTGGCTCGTGAACAGTGTG
>JXCR01130690.1:225906-238978 GCA_002079205.1 Phalaenopsis hybrid cultivar
TTTTTCTCTCGTTTTATCCACGAGAATGATATCATCAGCAAAAAGCATACACCAAGGTACATCCTCCTGTAGATGTCCAGTAAGACCATCCATAACTAAAGCAAAAAGATATGGGCTTAAAGCCGATCCCTGATGTAACCCAACATAAATAGAAAAATATTTGGTCAATCCTCCTTCACTTTTAACACAAGTAACAGCTCTAGTGTGAACCCCATTTAGCTAAAATTGCAACGTAAAAAAGCCAAAATTTTGGACGAGCTCATGGATTTTCTGAGTAAAATATAAAATTGGTTTTTTATGTTTTTTATTTGTTTTATTTATATGTATACAAATATCTGCATATACCCANCTTCGTAGTTGTCGGCCTCCTCCGCCAGCTGCCACTCATAGTCGATAAACGCTTACCCCCTCCCCTACTCCGACAGCCGTTTGCCTCCACCGCTCGCCGCCATCCGCGTGCCTGGTCTTTTCCTGCCGTCGCCTCTACCCGCCGTTGCAGCCACCTTCCGTCTGCCCCTGCCCTCCGTTTGACACTACCGACACAGGTAATGATTTGTGTTGGGTAGAACAAAGAAGACATCATATGCGTAATTGACGGCAGAACTTAATACTAGAATGTCACGTGGACCCAACCATTTTATAAAAAAATATAGTTTTCATTAAAGAAATAAAAAATACTCAACCAAACATGTTTTATATTTTTACTTTTAGAAACATATAAATCATAACAACACTAAACACGTTTTCTAAAAATAGTAAATAGAAAAAAAAGAACAAAATAAACTAAAAAAAATTGAAAGTGATTCCAAATAGGTCCTTAAAGTGATTAATTGAAATGATTATGAACTCAATCAAAATTCCATAATTAAATTGTTTCAGATTGTCTTGGACTTTCCTTTGCTTAATCAACTGAAATAGTCAACTTAATTTAATAAAAGGATTCTTTTCAATAGTCATGAGTTGCATCATTCATGATGATCTTGTAAACATGAGGTAAATGTATGTATAAGAGCATATCTTATGTCGGCCTTGAAGGGTTTTGTGTCTAGTAAATGAAATATATAATTCACAACTCAAGGGGGCTGAGCCATTAATGAGCATTGGTTTTGGTCGTGATTATAATATAATAGTGTCATTTTGTAGTAAATTATTCTATCATAGAGCTCTTTTCATAACCATTACTTTTTTGTGGTATTATAGTAAAATCATGTGGATTGAGAAGACAAGTTACATCCTTCCTGACATGCGATATTTTGAGTGTGATTGTAGCAACATGTTTCATATAAGACTCTTTATGAGTTTAGCTTGTTCTTAAATTTATTGCATTCAACAAAATGTTGTGGAGGGTGGATGAATTTTTATCTTTGCTTTAGATTTAGTAAAATTTCTTTTGAATGTTCTTAGATTTATAATATATCTTTATAGATGAATTAAATTAATGTGTCACACATTAAGGGGTTGCTTGGGATTATTTTTTTTTTATTTTTGAAAAGAAAAAAAAAAGTGTTTGCTTTTTATTGCTTCTTAGCTGCCTTTTCTTTTCCTTTTATTTAATTGGTTTGTTTTTGTTTTGTTTTAGGGTTGAGGTTTCTTAATTTTCATTTTGACTATTTGTTAATGGTTCATTGCCTATCCATGAATGTCTTTTCTTGTGTTTTTTTCATTTATTGTTTGAGGCTTATGCTTTGATTTGCATTGAGGTTTTTCCCTTCCCTCAATAAGGCAAATTGCCTTGGTTTTGTATTTCTCCTTTTAGAACTTAGAATTCATGGCAATGTACATTGACAATATGTTATGAGAGGATTCAAATTTACTTTATACAAGTAGAGTGCCCCATGTATATGGCTAATTCAAAATAAAAGAAGGTTTTGCCCCCTCCTTTTATATGATCTCTAAAAGGAGTCTACTTCTAACTGACTGTGATACAAACTTTCGCAAAAGGATCCTCCAAGTTGACTTGATTCTCTTCTATAGATAATGTTTCCAGCTTTTTATGGAGAGACTCAGCTATATACAAAAAGTAAAAGGCAAGTGAAAATTTCCTGCTCCATTACAAGCCTATTACCGTAGCATGCACCGTCGCACATAGGGTTTTTTCTTAGGTCCAACATATAAAAGTTGTCTTTGGCTAAGATGTACTGGTTATAGATGGAGGCATTTGATTTCTTTTAAGATTTTTTTCCTTCATTTATTTCCCTTGGTTATGTGATTTTTAGACATAAAGTTCATGGTCGAATGGCCATAATATGGTGACATAGCGCTGTTCATTGGAGCTGACGATTGTTTTGAGTAATGGAGGCTAACAGGCTTGCAAATTGGTTGTAAATGCAATATCCATAACACTTTTGACTAAATACTGATGAAGACGGTGTGAAAATTTCTTTATTTAGGGTTCACTTTTATTCTATCTTTTTTCTTTGCTTTTACTTTTGTTTTTATTATTCTATAAAGTTAAGAAATGTTTGTCTCGTTTTCACCACTTATTAGATCTAGATTGCAATCTTTGTAGCTTCAACTAATAGATTATTTCTTTTGTAGGTTGTTAATAAGTTTTATTTGATTCGCGAGAGGGACGTTGGACCCTCTGCAGATTGTACATGGCAAAACAGATGCTCATGTCTTCTTGATGACTCTTCAGACAAATGGATTTTCTACAGTGATAGCAGATCTTCTTCTTCAACTTACATAGTGAGCTTAAAAATTATTTTCCTTGCATATTTGTTTTTTAATTCTCTTTTCCTGTTAAACCATTCTTGAAAAGCTCTTTTTTGTAGCTTTTACATGCATTTGGTAGCCTAGAAATGTTGATTTATGTTGTGTAGAGTTGTAGCATTTATTTGTCTTCCTTTATATAATTTTTTAATTGCATAACCTACATGTCCTTGCATTTGCTGGCCTTATCAGTTTTAATATTATTAGAACAAGAAGAAGAAGAAGAAACCTTTATCCCACTAAGTGGGTTTCGTTACATAAATCTTTTTTCTCCATTGTGTCCTATTGTGTGTCATATTTTCATTTAATTCTAATAAATTAACATCTTTTTTTATACATGCCCATGTATTTTTTGGTCTACCTCTATCTTTATTAACACAAGTCAAATCTAAAAGATATGCTCCCCTAATTGGGCCATAAGATGGTCGACGTTTAATGTGACCAAGCAATCTCTAAGTTTAAAGTCGCTAGTCCACTTGAGCATTCTCATCTCAACAACACTTAACTTAATTTCATGCTTCTCTTTTACAAGCCAACATTTTGTGCCATAGAGATTGCAGGGTTCACCACCATCATATAAATTTTTCTTTAAGTTTAAGGGAAACTTTTCTATCACACAATAGGACTATTACTACTTAATTTCATGCATTCCTCCACTTCAACCATTCAACTTGAATTCTACTGATANATTCATTTGGAACTGACGATTGTTTTAGGTAATGGAGGCTAGCAGGCTTGCAAACTGGTTGCAGATGCAATATCCATAACACTTTTGACTAAATACTGATGAAGACGGTGTGAAAATTTCTTTATTTAGGGTTCACTTTTATTCTATCTTTTTTCTTTGCTTTTACTTTTGTTTTAGTTTAAGAGATGTTTGTCTCGTTTTCACCACTTATTAGATCTAGATTGCAATCTTTGTAGCTTCAACTAATAGATTATTTCTTTTGTAGGTTGTTAATAAGTTTTATTTGATTCGCGAGAGGGATGTTGGACCCTCTGCAGATTGTACATGGCAAAACAGATGCTCGTGTCTTCTTGATGACTCTTCAGACAAATGGATTTTCTACAGTGATAGCAGATCTTCTTCTTCAACTTACACAGTGAGCTTAAAAATTATTTTCCTTGCATATTTGTTTTTTAATTCTCTTTTCTTGTTAAACCATTCTTGAAAAGCTCTTTTTTGTAGCTTTTACATGCATTTGGTAGCCTAGAAATGTTGATTTATGTTGTGTAGAGTTGTAGCATTTATTTGTCTTCCTTTTTATAATTTTTTAATTGCATAACTTACATGTCCTTGCATTTGCTGGCATTATCAGTTTTAATATTATCAGAACAAGAAGAAGAAGAAGAAGCCTTTATCCCACTATGTGGGTTTCATTACATAAATCCTTTTTCTCCATTGTGTCCTATTGTGTGTCATATTTTCATTTAATTCTAATAAATTAACATCTTTTTTTATACATGCCCATGTATTTTTAGGTCTACCTCTATCTTTATTAACACAAGTCAAATCTAAAAGATATACTCCCCTAATTGGGCCATAAGATGGTCGACGTTTAATGTGACCAAGCAATCTCTAAGTTTAAAGTCACTAGTCCACTTGAGCATTCTCATCTCAGCAACACTTAACTTAATTTCATGCTTCTCTTTTACAAGCCAACATTTTTTGCCATAGAGATTGCAAGGTTCACCACCATCATATAAATTTTTCTTTAAGCTTAAGGGAAACTTTTCTATCACACAATAGGGCTATTACTACTTAATTTCATGCATTCCTCCACTTCAACCATTCAACTTGAATTCTACTGATAACATCCCCATCTATATCACCATCATTTTGTATAATAAATTCGAGATATCTAAATCGTTCACTTCTTTTATTGACTTGATCACCCATAGTTACAATCCCACCACTAGATCTATTACTATTAAAATTACATTATAGATATTCAATTTTTGATATACTCAACGAAAGCCTTTAGACTCTAAAGTTGACCTCAATAATTTAGCAGTTTCAACATTATTAAGGAAATTTAATTATTTTTTATTGCTTTTTTTCATTTGCTGATATCAATTTGTTTTACATAGATGCGGCAAATGTAAACTTGCAATGGTGAAACATGCACTTCCAGACAGCATGTTCTTAATGTGCTAAACCGCATTTGTAAATGAATACTAATTTTGTTTCATACCCACTTACTGATTTGTAATGCTAACATTATTTTTTTCCTGCCGTATACCATATTCTGGGTGATAAGGCACTGAAATTTATGCCTGTTTAGCTTGAGTGTAGTTTTGATGTTTGTGATTTGCAACCGGTGTTTGGTTAAGTTTTAAATAGGTTAACATTAGATCAACTGAACTAAAATGCCACTAATAGGCATCCAATGGTAGAGGTGCATTTAAAGCCAACGCCAACGACAACAACAACAACAAAGTCTTAATCCCACTACGTGGGGTCAGCTACATGAATCCTTTTTCACCATTGCATTCTATTTAGTGTCATATTTTCATTTAGTTCTAGTAAATTAAGATCATTTTTTATGCTATAAGCCCAAGTCTTCCTAGGTCTACCTCTGCTTTTCTTAACACAAGTCGAATCTAAAACATCTACTTCCCTAATCGGATCATCTAATGGTCGACGTTTAATATGACCAAACCATCTAAGACGACTTCCTCTTCTAATCAGATCATCTGATGGTCGACGTTTAATGTGACCAAACCATCTAAGACGACTTTATCTAATTTTGTTTGTCACAGGAGTTACACCAACCCTATCACGGATATATTCATTTCGCATTTTGTCTCTAATTGTAAAGCCACTCATCCACCTAATCATTCTCATCTCGGCAATACTTAACATATTTCTATGCTTCTCTTTTAAAGGCCAACATTCAACGCCATAGAGCATTGCAGGTATCACCACCGTCTTATAAAATTTTCCTTTCAGTCTAAGCGGTACTTTTCTATCACACAAAATGCCCAAGCATTTCTCCACTTCAACCAACCAACTTGAATTCTACTATTAACATCCCCATCTATATCACCAATTCCTCAACTTCAACCAACCAACTTGAATTCTACTATTAACATCCCCATCTATATCACCATCGCTTTGGAAATAACGGACCCAAGATATCTAATTCGTTCACAATTTTTAGTAATTTGATCTCCCAAAGTCACACTTTTGTCACTAGAGCTATTACTACCAAAATTACATTCCATGTATTCAGTTTTAGTTCTACTTAACTGAAGGTCTTTAGATTCCAATGTAGACCTCCATAATTCAAGTTTTTCCTTGGCTTTTTCTCTCGTTTTATCCACGAGAATGATATCATCAGCAAAAAGCATACACCAAGGTACATCCTCTTGTAGATGTCCAGTAAGACCATCCATAACTAAAGCAAAAAGATATGGGCTTAAAGCCGATCCTTGTAGTAAAATATTTGGTCAATCCTCCTTCACTTTTAACACAAGTAACAACTCTAGTGTGAACGCCATTTAGCTAAAATTGCAACGTAAAAAAGCCAAAATTTTGTAGGAGCTCAAGGATTTTCTGAGCAAAATATAAAATTGGTTTTTTATGTTTTTTATTTGTTTTATTTATATGTATACAAATATCTGCATATACCCAGGCCAGTTTTTTCCTTTACTGCCAATGGGGATGGAAAGTGTGCTATCTTTTGCCATATGATTGATTACTTTACCGGTAAAAATAGAAATGATTGCCACTATTGTATCTAATGAAGCTGTGATTGTAAGATTATATCATGCATAGAACACTTTTATAAATAGCTATTGCAGAGGACATTTGCAAAGTGTATCCAGCGCATTTGGGGCCTTTTTGTTTTATGCTCTTCTACACTTTGTCCTGAACTATGATTGTAGCTTCTTATTTATTTTTTATTTTTTTTGAGATATTAGTTTTGTAGGTTTCACCTTTTTGGCATTTGGCTTTTCCAAGGCTTTGATTTGTTTCTGTTATTAGCTATAAGATTTCTGTGAAAAATGACACAAGTATTGGGAGGGTTAGCAGTAGAGAAATAAATCGCTTAGAGTGAGAGGCATCTTGTTTCACAAGTGTCTTTCTCCATGTCCCATGTTCAAGCAACCTAGATAGACTTCCCTCATCACATTAAGGGCCTCTATTTGGGTTGGTTGCAATTTTTTGGTGATTGTAAAACTATTATGGGGAAAATAATTTTTTTTTAAAACTTTTTACGAGTACTACAAATATTTTTTATTTATTTTTAAGATCGGACAAGAATTTTCTTATAGCTATCACATTTTAGCAAATTTGATTAATTAAAGCAACTTCTCATTACTGATTTTAAGTGGTTTGAGAACATTGGCGAGTCGGATGTGTATGATAATGGTTTGGAAAGTAAAGTAAGCTGCCCTTAACAAGCCCTAAGACTTTATAATATTTATCATCATTTAAACCTCCATCCAGATCTCTTTAGTAGCAATGTTGTCATCATGCCCCAGCTTGAAGTAAACAACATATAAACCTCCATGCAGATCTCTTTAGCAGCAATTGTTTTATTTTGTCACAGTTTGTAGTAAACAACATAGTCTTACCTTTATTACATTAAGCCTTTATTATGTTTTTCTTATTATTTAAACTTTCATGCAGGCCTCTTTAGAAGAAGAAATTGAGTCACGTAAGAAAGCCATGGAAAAGCTGCAAAACAACTTGCGGATGGTATTTGATGGTGATTCTTATACCGGTTTAATTAATTTTTCATCAAACTAATTTTGCTTTCTTGTTTATTTTTCAATTCATAGGGGCTCCAAATTGAACAGCATTTAAAAAGAAGTGCTCAAATTCTTGAAAAAAAACAAGTATTGTTTTGTCTTTTTTTTTTCTTCCTTGTTTTATAAAAGATTATGTTCAGTGTCCTCATTATTAACTTTTTAAAATACAATTTTAAATATTTTCATCAACTCTGCAGATACAATTGATTGAAATGTTTGAGAGTAGATTATCATCTCTGCGTCATATACATAATCAGCTCAAGACGGATGCTGTGAAATTATTGGAAGAAGAAATTTCTCATTTGGGGGAAGTGCTTCTTGAAGTAAATGAAAAATTGCTCCCAGTTCACTTGAATAGGGAGCCCGAGCAAGAAACTTTTCAGGCTGAAGCAGAACATCTGTCCGATAATGAATGCAAGGATGTTCATATTAATGATGATGTTGGTTCTAGCTTTTCTTTTAAGGTATATTATAAATCTGATGTTGTTCTTCGACAAAACTGATAATTATTATTTTCTAAATGTTTCCACATTTTAATCTTTACTTGCCTGCTCAGCTAATTGCAAACAAGAAGCAGCCTGATTTTCACTGGCTATAATACAATTCAACAGCTGATTAAACTTCAATTTTCTCGACTCGTTGTAGTCCTGCTAGATTAAATTTATGAATCTTCAGATATAAAATTTTATTTTGTAAGTACATCGAAAATTGTTTTAGATGATTTATGTAGATATTCCATTCGTTTCCAGCTTGGAAAAGCTATAACTTGTAAGGAGTATAACGCATATCAGATTGATGGTGCAAACACCTGTTTTCCAAGGGTTATTGGCCCAAGAACTATTTGTTTTATAATATTCTTTTGAAGATTATGATCATTCTTGCTAAATGGGAATGCATGAGTACGTTTGACAACTCTCCTTAAACCGCCAAAAAAGTTTGACAACTCTCCTGAAACCGCCAAAAAATTTTTTGAATATCCAATGATAGTCAAAATGAGCTTCGGTATTATATGTTCAACATTAAGAAGAGAGTCAAATGATAGTTTTTTTTTTCTTCTAATGCATTTTATACAACTTGCTTGGAAGCAAGTTACTTTTATGCTTCAAATGCTTTTTCCTTGAGAAGAAACGGCTAATATGATAAATTTATATAGTTTCTATTTGTTGTTTTTTTCAATGATTCTTTGCCTAGCATTTTTTTTCATATACATCTCTAAATCCACTTGGATTAAATACTTAGCCTGCTCGGGGCCGCCATCTTGTTGAACACGCTAGAATGAAGTTGGTCAATCCATCCAATATAGGTACTTAAGGTCGTCCATAAGAAGCCTCGAAGTAGTTTGGCTACTTGCCTGAGTCACTCAAGGGGCTCCGTCCTAATGATTGATTAGGTCGAGTCATGGAAGCCAATTAGTATGGTCATTCGTTAAAACTTAGCCGGCCTTGGTGAAATCATTCACCGACTTCTCATTGATCTTATTTGAAAATCTCTAATTTGCATTTAATGTCATCAAATGGTTATTAATATCAATATTTATTTTATGACTAGTTTTCATTAGGACTTTTCATGTGATTTTCTTAGTTTCATTGAATGTAACATTTTATATAGTGTTTTGCCACAACTTTCACTATTTATAAGGGGTTAGACTAGAAGCCTAAGACACTAAGGGTGCGTTTGGGGCAGCTTATCTGTTGCGGAGGCATTTTGAAAACACCACCTTACCTTTTGGAAACTGTGTTTGAGCAGCTTATCCGAAAACACAATTGATTTTTTACACTAAACGCGGAACGCAGGTTGAGCCCCGCGATCCCTGTTTTCTGATAAGCACAAGCTGCCCCAATCACACCCTAAATTATTGGCATAGATCTTGTATTGTTTAGTAATTCAATAANGTGCATTTAATGTCATCAAATGGTTATTAATATCAATATTTATTTTCTGACTAGTTTTCATTAGGACTTTTCATGTGATTTTCTTATTTTCATTAGATGTAACATTCTATATAGCGTTTTGCCACAACTTTCACTATTTATAAGGGGTTAAACTAGAAGCCTAAGACACTAAGGGTGTGTTTGGGGCAGCTTATCTGTTGCGGCGGCGTTTTGAAAACGCCGTCTTACCTTTTGGAAACTGCGTTTGAGCAGCTTATCCGAAAACACAGTTAATTTTTTACACTAAATGCAGAATGCAAGTTGAACCCCGCGATCCCTGTTTTCAGATAAGCACAAGCTGCCCCAATCACACCCTAAATTATTGGCATAGATCTTGTACTGTTTAGTAATTCAATAATAAATCTTAAAGTTCTCTTTATAGACAATCTTTTTTTCTCTTCATTTCATCTGTTGTCTGGTGATTATTATAAATAAATTTTGATGTTCTCCATGGACAAATTCAATCTATCACCATATCTTCTAAAAAAACATCTTACTTGAACTTGTATCCACATATTGATCCTTATTCATTTATATAATAGGTGTAAGATATTTAAATATATCACACACTTTGTATTACTTTGATCTTCATGTAATTTTAATTCATAATAT
This sequence comes from Phalaenopsis hybrid cultivar, assembly GCA_002079205.1. Classification (NCBI taxonomy): domain Eukaryota; kingdom Viridiplantae; phylum Streptophyta; class Magnoliopsida; order Asparagales; family Orchidaceae; genus Phalaenopsis; species Phalaenopsis hybrid cultivar. The sequence goes on from JXCR01130690.1 coordinate 235,923, forward strand.
TTATTTGGCTCTCCTACCTAGTATCATATACTTTATGCCTTATTTTTGCTAATCTTAAACCCCTTTTCTTCTAATATTTCGTTCATTTTTATTGAATTTCCACTTATTTTCTCTAAACCATAAATAAAAAATTTCAAGTGTAAATATCATGTCAAGGGATTTTCACTTTTAATATATGTTTTATTTTATCTCAAATGCCAATTGAAAATATTACAAACTTAATGTGATCCTTGATGTATTATACTATAATCTGTCTTTTTTCTCACTAAATTACTGCTTCTACTGCTTGAATGCTCTATCATACATTTCCGTTGGTTTTGAAAAGCAGCCCAAGCGCTCTTGTATTCAAAGCGTAATGTTCTTAAGGATTTAGATTATATAATTAGATTTCCATATTACTATTTTTTAAAATTTATATTTGGGTTTAGAATTTTTTTTTTATAATTCTTCATTATTCATTCTCTCCTCTACGGGTGAGCGCTCATAATTAAGGACATCGCTCAATTTCACTTTTCATCAATTTGAAGATGCATGCATGCTGTTGTTTTCTTACATTTTATTGGGTATGGTAGAAATGGATGTGGGGATAGAAATAAACTTTGTTGTGATTTCCATCTACCATAGTTTTAGTGTTTAGGCGTTTAGAGAGCCAACTGGCTTTGGCATTCATTGCTTCTAGTCTAGAGGTTGTGTTGTAGTTGCAAACATTGAGCTTGGAGCTTGGAGCTTGGCAGGATTTTTTCTATTTTTTTATTTATTATTTTTTTGAGTAGTTGAGCTTATTATGACATTTGGTATGGTTTCATCATGCTTCAATTATAGTTATTGAGGACTTTGTTAGCCTGTATTGGTTACCTTAGTTATGGCCATTCCCTGAGGACCAAGGTGACAATTAAAGATTCTATTTTGTGCTTGCCATACTTGGTAGGTTGAATGGATAAGAAGAATAGAGCACGCCTAACAGTGATTGTATGTGCCAAAAAAACAAAAGATAACTCAAAGGCTTGGCATGTCCTTATTTTATATTTTTTATTTTTGGCATGTCCAATTTAATTATATAAAAGTGAACTTTAGTTTAGTACATGGAAATTTTATATGGTGTTGTTTTACACAAATTATGTTGCACGGGAGCTTTTTGATTATGATATCACTCTTCAGATAGCGGTTTATAATCCAGGTAGACTAATACTTGTTGACCTCAATTTTCGTGAGGTCTAGTATTTCTCGTAGGAGTTAGGATCTAGCCTTAGGGGTCTTCNTACTAATTTGGAAGATAGAAAAATTGGAAGTAATAAGTTTAATTTATTTAATTAATCCCTTACTTAACCTTAATCCCACACTATTATTGTATCCACCACCTTACTCGCGCGATTTTAAGCTTGGGTCTCGTTTGAAGGGCTGCGATCCTTATTCTAAAGCTTTGAAACCCTTCCCCTTTCTGATTCCCCTACCTATTTGATCGTACAAGCATCCCGCGTCCTGTGAGAAGAATTGTGACTCTGCACTATAGCAGGCGGGTTGAGCGGCAATTGGGGAAGTTGGACAAGTTGTAGGAAGTCGCGTCCCACTACCTCTTCCCTCTTCCAATTATCTTCTATCGTTCCCCCTCCTCCCTTGTGTCGATCCTCTCTACCGAGGGAGTTCCTGCAAGGCCTCTGCTCAGGCAATTGCAGTAGTAGCAAACAGAAAAGGGGCGAGCGGCCCGTTCAAAGCCACAGATGGCCTTTTAGAGTTTTGTGGTGATATTAGCGAGTACAAAATCCTATTTCACACTATTTGAGACTTTCATTTCATTCATTTTATTTCTATGTTGAGATTTGCCTTGATTTTTGTGCATTTCTCGTTTCTGATAGTTGTCAGAGGCATCAAAGTTACGTAGGATGTATTGAATGTGATTTGCGAGCTCCGTGAGGGTTTTAGAATAGCATCAACGAAGGGGAAAGAAAGTNCGCCAAAAAAGTTTGACAACTCTCCTTAAATCCCCAAAATTTTTTTTGAATATCTAATGATAGTCAAAATGAGCTTCGGTATTATATGTTCAACATTAAGAAGAGTCTCAAATGATAGTTTTTTTTTTCTTCTAATGCATTTTATACAACTTGCTTGGAAGCAAGTCACCTTTATGCTTCAAATGCTTTTTACTTGAGATTAAACGGCTAATATGATAAATTTATATAGTTTCTATTTGTTGTTTTTTTCAATGATTCTTTGCCTAGCATTTTTTTTTCATATACATCTCTAAATCGACTTGGATTAAATACTTAGCATGCTCGGGTGGGTAACGGCCGCCATCTTGTTGAACACGCTAGAATGAAGTTGGTCAATCCATCCAATATAGGTACTTAAGGTCGTCCGTAAGAAGCCTCGAAGTAGTTTGGCTACTTGCCTGAGTCACTCAGAAGGCTCCATCCTAATGATTGATTAGGCCGAGTCATGGAAGCCGCTTAGTATGGCCATTCGTTAAAACTTAGCCGGCCTTGGTGAAATCATTCACCGACTTCTCATTGACCTTATTTGAAAATCTCTAATTTGCATTTAATGTCATCAAATGGTTATTAATATCAATATTTATTTTATGACTAGTTTTCATTAGGACTTTTCATGTGATTTTCTTATTTTCATTAAATGTAACATTTTATATAGTGTTTTGCCACAACTTTCACTTTTTATAAGGGGTTAGACTAGAAGCCTAAGACACTAAGGGTGTGTTTGGGGCAGCTTATCTGTTGCCTACACCACCTTACCTTTTGGAAACTGCGTTTGAGCAGCTTATCCGAAAACACAGTTGATTTTTTACGCTAAACGCGGAACGCAGGTTGAGCCCCGCGATCCCTGTTTTCAGATAAGCACAAGCTGCCCCAATCACACCCTAAATTATTGGCATAGATCTTGTNTCTTGGCTAGTCAATTCAATGACCACTGAAGCAGGACAAATTCTTTTGATCTACAAAACTGTCAAATAGATATTGGAGGCTACAAGAAAAACATATTCTAATACTGAGATTAATGTTGAATTGTTTAAAATTGAGACCAAACTTCATGATATTCGTCAATGA